>JAUZNJ010069530.1:0-25988 GCA_034780135.1 Jordanella pulchra
ATCCATCCATCCATCCATCCATCCATCCATCCATCCATCCATCCATCCATCCATCCATCCATCCATCCATCCATTTACATCTTACAGGTCACCCGAAGACTGTTCTGCGTGAGTATGTCTCCCATCTGGACGGGGTGCGTTTGATTCGAAGTACCAGGCCTCTGGGTGTCGGCGGGTGCCGTACAGTGGGTGCCACCCATGCAGTAGGGGAGGTTCTGGTATTTATGGAACCACACTGTGAATGTCAGAAAGGCTGGCTGGAACCACTCCTGGAAAGAGTTGCACAGGACAGGTACTGTTTTCAGTAATTCTAAAATAATGACCTTTGGACTTCAAATACTCTGATCTGATTAATCCCTTAAATTTGCTTCTAGTTTGATATATTTAATCAAGTTTAACAGTGCTTTGAAATAGGCTAATTTAAGCAATAAAAACCAAAACTATGGCTCAAACTCTATTCCCTCTGCTATTGACCAAAGATAATAAGAAGATAAAAAGTGTTTAGTTGCCCTTTCTCATTAATAAAGAAGTGGGTTGATTTTTCTGTGTTTTGTAACTGAGACTTAGCTCTCATGATTTGGCTGGGGGCTTCTGTTAGACCCCTGGCAGAGCACCTAATTAGACTGAATTAGGCTGAACTCTTAGGCTTCTTTTTTTTTTTTACCGTTTTTGTTTAGTTTATATGTTGAATTGTTATGTTGTTATGTGGCAAATAATCTCATGTATACTTTTAACATAGAAAAGACCTTGACCTTTGTTGCAGTGCCTGAAATACATTCATATACATACACAAACATGACTAAAAATGTTAACATTATTTTGACTTAGGGATATTAACATGGGTTACAGCTCTACGTAAATTTAAATGTCAAAGTTCAGTAACAGTGTCTAAAACAGAACCAGAGTCGTGTCCCCCATCATGGATCAAATCGACTGGCAGACCTATCAGTATAACACCACCCAGTGGCCGGTCAGAGGAGTGTTCGACTGGAGACTAGACTTCCACTGGGAACCCAACCCTCAGTTTCATGATGCAGACCCACAGCTGGCTGTTGAACCTGTACCGTAAGTTTACAGCTGCACAATTTCAGAGTATTTTAGGAAGGATTTTTGTGGACAGGAAAGCACAAAGTAGAGCAGTATTGCAAAATGGGAGAAAAAAAAAATATACTTGTGAAAATTCAAATCTATTTTCTGGCTGTAAAACTTGTGTTCAGATGCCTGAAGCAACTTTGCTGAAACAGCTTTTGCACCAATTCCAGTTTATTTTGGTTGATATCTCTATCATCTCTAGACAAATAAAAAAATGTCAGTATTTAATCAGACAGGATGGAAAGTAACAGTGAGTCACAATTTCCGCTTTTATCAGAGACACCTAAATGGATGTAGTTCTGGACTTTGACCGAGTCATACCAGTACGTACATATCCTTTATTTTACAACGGTCTGGTGTAGCTTTGGCTCAATCTAAAGTATTTTATCCTGTATTTAGTTTTATCTATCCACACATAAGCTCTTACCCATTGCTCCGTAGCTGCTGAAAGTTGAACAACATAGACAGATAGTTTTCTACAACATATGGTTTTTCCTACATATGTCAGAAAATACTATGTAAATAATAATAAATATATATATATATATATATATATATATATATAATTTTTTTTTCAGGGCACATAACACATCCCTGTATTTTCTATATATGTTTTTATAATAGGAGCCCAGCTTTAGGAGGAGAAGTGTTGGCGATTAACAGGGAGTTTTTCCAAACTCTGGGAGCCTATGATCCAAGGATACTGCCATGGGGCCCCGAACAAACTGAGTTCTCAATCAGGGTAAAAACAAACAGAAAAACAAATAATCAAATAAATAAATGAAACAAAACATGAAGGCTGACTTCATTTGACAACATTATTTGTTTCTGATGACTTTGTTTAAACAGGTTTAGGTGTCTTCTCCTATAGCAACTAGCAGCTAGTTACTGATAGTTTTATGAAAAAACAATAATCATGTTCATAAGTTAAAAAACCCTTTAATGTCTGGAATTCCCTTGCTGTGGGACAATAAATTACATTTCATTTTTTTATGTAGTTAGATGGTATCTTATCAGGATCTACACCCCAATACTGATCCATTTTATCAAAGATTAGGATTCAGTCGATTTGTAGTCCATACTGCACTGAGACTGATAGAAAGCAATGCAGAGTATTGGCTTATAAACAAAATAACTTTAACATGGTCTAAATTGGTATTGTGCTTGTGTCCAATTTACTCATTTACTGATTAAGTTTGTTCTGCTACAATCTCATTCATTCATTCATTCATTCATTCATTCATTCTCTTTATTTAACCAGATGAAAACCGCAGTGAAAAAACTTCCTTTGCAATGGTTGCACAAGTCTACACTGGAAAAGAGATAACAATAAAATATAGAAATAAGATAAATTGATCATTAAAAAAGAAAAAAAAACCTAAGTGAATTGAAAGAATTTGCACCGATAAATGGATTCACTTATTTCTAAAAAAAAAAAATGGTTTAAAATGATCAAAGAAATAAGATCCATTATATTAAGTTGTGGGTGTGTAAAGCTAACTGCTTGTTGAATCTCCCTGTTTCTGTTCTTCCTCAATTTTATGCTTCTAAACATCAAACTGATCTCATAAATCCACAGTTTTACATACAATCCAAGTCATGCCGTTTTTGAAATTTTTTGGGAAGGAAATTTCACAAAATGTTTTGATATGACTTCTTGATAATTAGGTTCATAGCAGCCCAACTTCATCCTGTGCATGTATGGAACGTTTGCTTGAAAGAACACCCTTTGTTAAATGTTAAACTTCTCTTTCAGCAAAGTTAAGCTGTATAAACTGGAGGATTTCACCTCTGTGCAGGTGTGGTCCTGTGGGGGCTCCATGGAGGTCGTTCCTTGCTCTCGTGTGGCCCACCTCATTCGTAAACACCTGCAACGCAAATTCCCTGATCCTGATGTTCTTCAGAGAAGCAAGATCCGAGTTGCTGATACCTGGATGGACGCTTTCAGCAAGATCTTCTACAGGAGGGACACACTCGCTCATTTCATCAGGCAGGTGTGTGTGTGCAAGAGTTAAAAGATTTTGAAGATTATATTATTACTTAGCTTAGGATATAAATGAACACAATAAAATATCCTTTCTGGCAGTCTGAGAGGCCGAACATCACTGCGCACCTGCAGCTCAAGAGGAGTTTAGGTTGTAGGAGCTTCCGTTGGTTTCTATCTACAGTCTTTCCTCAGCTCTACATCCCCCAGGACAGGCCTGGACTGTCAGGCGAGGTAAAATACACGGCAAACATTAACACACACTTGCTTACTTTACACTAATGTGAACAACATGTGTATGGTTGAAGCTGTACAGTGTGGGTACGGGCAGATGTGTGGATTGCTCCACTGGGCAAGAGGGTGGAGCCATGAAGATAGCACCGTGCAGCGGAACAGGCAGCCAGGTTAACAAGGCAACACAATCCTCAGCAATGAAAACACTAATGAACCAGGGATTATTTTGGTGATGTCTTGTGATGTTGCAGCACTGTGAGTTAAACTCTAATGGTGAAGTGCGATGGGGGCCCATGGGATCTCTGTGTTGGGATGTCCAAGGAGACAGGGTGGTCCTCACTCAGTGCCCCGCTCAACAGCCAACTATGAGCACACTTCAGTGGAAGTTTAATAAGGCATGTTTCATATGAATCCGTTTCAAGAAATTTCACGTTCTTTGCTTTTGACATTTTATTTCTTTTCTTAAAGGGTACCTTCCAACTCATCCACCAAAAGTCCCAGTTGTGTGTAGAGGCTTTGGAAGATAGAGGAACTGGTAACACTCCCAGCTCAGGAGGTGTGTTTCTGCGCCGGTGCACACACCATCCTAGACAACAGTGGCACTTTGAGCAACTTGTCACTCCTTAAGACACCAGGCATGAAGTCCAGGAGATCTTCCATGTTTAGAAGCCGTTAAACCTTGGGACAGCACCAAGCTCAGTCATATAAACAATAGCTGCCAAACAACACACCTTCATTGGTGCTCTGTGAGTGTTCAAAGCTGCAAGTATTTTAATACATTTCAACCTCACTTTTATTTTATTCATTGTATTAAATGACTCTTAAATCTCCTTTTTAATTACATAAGATTCTAAACAAGGACCCTGATAATTTGGTGCAAATATATTACAAAACTAAAAATGTTTATAGTATTTCAGTGCATCACATTGCATCATATATATCACTCCCGTTAAAGTCTGTAGGCAGGGGGAAAAGCCCCAAGGTGGGGGGGGGTAAAACAGTTTTTTCAGGGTGCCCTGCTGAGCAGCTGCTGCTCATATAAACTATAGAATAGATAGTAAAATAACCATAATGAGTTTAAGATATATTTTTTTCTTCATTTCAAATTAATTCATTTATTCAAGAAAGAAGTGACTTATGTGATCACATATGGACACTTTTTATTTCAAACAAATTTACGTTCCTTATTAATTTATCTATTAGGCTACTTGATATTTAACAAATCTAGCTGGTTAACTTACATTATAGAAAAGTAAGAGTTATGGACTCAATGACAGATGTTCTGAATTATTTGTCAGGAAGGAGGATCAGAGGGGTTGAATGTAAAAGTGAATTATTAGCTTTTTTGGTTACCTGCATAAAAAGTCTTAGTGTTGTAACAACGCATTGCTAAATTATGTTTCTATTTCCTACATGTTTGGTATCATTTCTGTATCATTACCTTTTTGATAAGGTTATATATTTTTGTGGAAGATAAATCTTTTGTTATCTTTTTCATCCAGCAGAGGGAGCCATATGCCTTTATCATCACCAGACTTTCAAATGCTTACTATTTATTTATTGATTTACTCTACTAACAACCATGTTAGCTCATGAAAAGAAGCGGTGTGTAATGTTTGGGTGTGATGATGAAATGGATTATTCTAACATACCATGGGAGCATTAGGGAATAAGTTTGCAGTAATCTTTCAGATGGTGAGCTTGTTAGAGAGAGCAGAGAAAACCTTATAAGAACTTAAAGGGAACCCACATGCTAGGGGAGAACATACAACAAAAAAACAAGACAAAACACAGGCTTCCGAAGGGTATCCTACTTTTTTTTCACATGACCCCATTAACCTCAGCAAAGCGTAAACGTAAATTTAAGCTTTAAGGCTTTATTCACTATTTTCTGTTTGAGATTGATGCATGATTGTTTTTATCACGATTGTTTTTTGATGATGATTTTAAAACACAGGCTTTAAAAGGACTGGCAAAAAAAGACTTCCAGTTCAATTTTATTGGTTTGAATAAAGAGTAAACTATTCAAATATCCAGTTATTGCCATGATGATTTATCAACATAAACACAATCATTTAATGTTAATATTGCTGTGAAATATGTAAAAAAAAACACACTGAAAGAATGTGTATGGGTGTTATTTTACTTGTTCTAAGCATTTTTTTTCATCTCTAGTCCTTTCCTCTGATGTGCTTCTTGCACTTTTTACATGACCCTCCTTCACTGATGTTGGGTCTGACCTTTTGGCTCCCCTCATTGCTGTCTCCTCTTGACAGCATCTTCCATCTTTACTCCGCACTGAAGTGACTGTGATAAACACGGTAGACACCCATAAATGTTGATTCCATATCCTTGTAGATGTCTACTAGACAACCAGGTGACTTAGATGGATATCAGTTGATGGATCTAAGGAGGAAGGTGGTTGTTTGTTTTTTGTTTGATTTTTTTTTACACAGGCTGCTGATATAAAGCAAACATTAATTGCACTAAAAAGAGACAATGACTTCACTCCTGGCAGCAATCAGGGTTGAACACACATATTAGTTTCAATTAAAAGAATTTCCCATGTTTAAACAGCCTTTCTGGCTTTATATTGCTCCTTTTAGGTTAAAAATTATATCTGCAATTTGTAAAATAGAACCTCTAAAATTCAACAGAAATAATAAAAGCAAATAAACAAAACAATGTCTTATTTAATTTTCTCAAACTAAAAGTAAAACTAACTCTGAGACCTTTCTGACGTACAGCAAAATGTGACAGGTATCCTCCCCTTCCTTTTCCCAATGGGATGTTTCCTACTCTGGTAGTATTTCCAGCTGCGGATCCACTGCATCCCTCTGCTGGTGAACTTGGGAACATTCTACTTTGCTGAAAGTTGATCTTCTGTGTGTTTTGGATTTACTTTCACTTTCACCATTTATTTGTTGGTTTGCTCTGTCGCATGAAGAGATACTTTTGGTTATACCAAACTAAGGAGAAATTTCGAGTTTTTTTCTTACTAATTCTAACCTGTTTTTTGTCCTTTTCATTTATGGCCCCTAATGAGCCAAGACCATAACATAAGTGGAAGTGGTTAGTCTCGGGATAGTGGTCTTTGACTCATCACTAAGCTGGGTGTAAGGTTGCCATGGCAACTGCTTTTGATTTGATTTATTGCCAATTCTTGACACAAAGATGAGCTACTTAGGTTAGGCAATATGAGATTGCACTGCCAAACAACACCATTAAGAAAGTTTAGTTAAAGTTTTTATTGTTTTTTAATTATTTTTATTTGGAGGGAGGGGGGTTGTTTGGATTGTATTGTTGCCTTGCAGCAACAATATTTTGGGCTAGATCTGGGGTTTTTCTGCATGTTATTTCTGTGCATGCATGGGTTTTCTCCGGGTACTCCGGCTTCCCCCCAGAGTTCAAAAACCTGACTTTTGGGTGAATTGGCATCTCTAAGTTGTCCTTAGGTGTGAGTGTGTGTGTGTGCATTGTTATATGTCTTTGTGTGTCTCTGTATTATCCTGTGACAGGCTGGCGACCTGCCCAGAGTGTATCAGCCTCTTGCCCACAGTCTGTCAAAGATTGGCATCGGCCTCACAGTGACCCTGACAGAGTAAGTGGGAGAAAATGAATGGATGTTATGCTGGCTCCAGAGATGAGGACTGGCAGGCTAAAGGTCAGGCTAGCCCTTCTTAAAACGGAAGCCCGTGAGAAGGCAGAACAGAGAAGATTTATAGAGCCAAGACCTTTACACACTGATAGAAAAGTTAAAAAACAACATAAACATATACACATTCAGTGTAACATTACTTAAAACTTTTGGGAGAAGCCTTAATTGGAAAGCGGAGGGGTAAAACGCTTTTTTGTAGTTTTTTTTACTAATGGAGAACATCTCAGGAGTGTTGGCTTACATGATTTTAGGGAAACTCTTGAAATCCTTCAGGATTCTTGTTTCTTTTAGGGATCTTGAACCGTCTGCTCCCTTTATAGATTAATAGCAGGACTGAGGTTGAGAGGTTAGCAACACCAGTCCATAATGTGTGGTTTCTTCAAATACTCCTATGTGCTTTGATTGAGTTATCAAGCAGAGGGAAGAAGGCTCTCATTAAGCGTTCTTCAATACATAGTCCAGCCTATTGGCCTCTCCATGTGTTGAATACATTATTCCACTAAAGTTTTACAATCTTGTTCCTGATGTCCTTTGATCTCTCTATGGTGCTGGGGAGGTTAGACTTAATTTATGCTGAAATCAGTAATATATATATAATTGGTTTATTCGTGGATCATGGTGCCACAAATAAACAATCATTTGAAGCCAAAATTATGCTTTGCTATTGGGATTCAAATCTTCAGCTAAAAGTAAATCAGTAGGTATCTTTTTAAAAGACCTTATTTCAGCCCAAAATCTAAGGATTTCAGTGCATAAATCAGATTATTGTTAAACCTTTTCATAACTTTCAGATTAATTTTTTGTATCATTTTACTTTTCATTAGCCTGATCTTGAATATATTGTCATTAAATGCCAGAGAAAATCAGTCTGTGTGTAATTTATCCATTTATCTCACTTTTGGTTTTATTCTACTAAAATAAACACTCCTTTTAAAAAAATAGATTGATTGAATGTAACCATATATTTTCTTGTGAACCAAACAGTGCATTTAAAAGGAAATACAACTATCTAAAACCTTGAATTTTACATTAGAATAAAGTTTCCAAAGTTTTACATTTGACTTTTCTTACAACTTGTAACTGGAGTGGACTCATTATTTATTTGTTTTTAAAATAAAGCTTTAAAATGAGCTTTACAGATGGGTCATGTATAACACTAATCCTGTTAGGACCGCCAAAATTCTTAAAACCTCAAAGATATTCAAAATAAAGAGTTAATTTTATGAAATCAGATTTTTTCACCTCAGAATCTATAGATACAAAAACACTGCAACTAAAATAATCTAAAACTGCCTGACAAGGACATGAAAATACTTGCCAAGTGTTGTTTTATTGTATAAACTCCACCACTGACTCCTCAACGAGGACACAAAGTTATCTCAGCACAATAGAAGAAAGCTCTATCCTGAGAGCTTCATGTAGGGACAATCTTCCAACATTTGACTTTAAACTTCTATAAACATTTCTCTGACAGGGGAAAAACAAAAAAGGTTATTCAGCTACAATCACGTTGTTTTTTTTACCTAAGGGAAGAAGCTAGCATTAATCTCATCTTCTGACATGCTCATGGTTCTCCTACCCCTCCCATTGCTGTCACAGAAACACCTATAGTTGCAGACACTCATTTATCAAAACAAAGGATGTCCTGCAAAGCCCTTTTTTCCCCTTTTTCTGGCTTTACAAGAATGCAAATATGCAGCTGCTGTCTCACTCAGAGCGGGGCAGATAAATGTGAGCCCCCACACTGAGAGCCTCTCAAGGCCTAAAGCTTATGGAAACCATAACAAGTCAGACAAACGGTAAAATCGGAAGAGGCTAATTTGAATCTAAGGACCACAGCAGGTTAGCAGGTTTTGCATATATCCTTTATGTCTGCTGAGATGAAAACGCTGCTGTTTATTACTAAGAGAGAAGCTCTTCCCTCCAACAAAGCAACTTTTTTTTCCAGCATCAAAATCTGGAGCGAAGGACAAGTAAAGTGGCTCCTTTCACTGGAATAAAGTGCTCATTTGAATGGAAGAACAAAATGTGCAGCACTGGAAAAATGTCTGTTCAGATAAAAGAAGTGGACAAGAAAGAAATGTTGGGGTGTTTGGGTCAAGTCCATAAGCAAATAATGTAAATCGAAGGGATTAAAGTCAAATGCAGTTCAAAAGCAATATGTGGATTATAATAGAGACAGTGAAAAGTGTGTGAAATTTGAAGATGAGTGCTTGGGTGTTAAAAAGAATCCCATCTGTAGAACTTTCCCACATTCAATCCAGGGAAAGAAAAAAGTAAAATAACAAATAGAGGCAAAAACTGTAAGGAAATAAAGCAGCAAGCCAGGTGGGCTTCAATTGTGCTAATGACAGATAAAGTGGGAAAAGTGTTAAATTAAACATGACTTTGCTAGCAGGTGGATAAAACGATGCACAAGCAGCAAGGATAGGATTGTCTGTACACCATTAAATATGAATGGGTCTCTTGACCCCAGGCTAAATGACAACATTCCCACAGATGTGCTGCTAAATGCACAAGTAATCATTCTCAGTGTAAAATCAACTAGATCATCTTGTGGGAAAGCACTCTGACCTCTGTTTTCCATTAAGGCTTTTGCTCATAACAGGAAAAATAGGGGGCATTCACTGTCACACACTGACATCTATTCACAGTAGAAAATATTTCAAAATATTACACAGATATACTTTAGAAAGTAAATAAAGCAAAACAAAAAAAAATCACTGCAATGTTGTAACAGCACCTAGCATGTGGCTTCAACCCAGACCACTATACAACCTCCACCATGTTTAACTATTGGTATGAGGGCTTTCTCTTAAGTGCTAAACTAGCTTTATACCAGATATAACGGGATGCAGAAATCTACAATCTGTCATTTACAGCTCATTGAACATTTTTTCAAAATAAATGATCAAGATGTTTCCCTGTGTCATTTTAATGACTCGTTCGGCTCCTTTACCTTTTTTACTTTACGTTTACTTATTTTGCGCATATGCAATATCGTTTTTCTGTTTCCTAACCTTGTTATGATGCAAAAATGTGTTATTTTTACTTACAGAGAAAAAAAGTGTAACCGTTAAGGTCGGACTTATTGATGGGCCAACGTAAATGACAAGAAACTAACACTTGTCTTGTTAATTCTGTGTTGAGAATAGCCTTCGTAGACAGTGTAGGTAAGGAAGACATTTAAAAGCCTGAATATGAATGGTCTGCCGGCATAAGTTTCTCTAGTAACCTTGCAAGAACACATTTGAAATACCAATAAACCAAGAAAGGTTAGGTATTGTTCAGAAAGCAAACCCTATTTTGAAGTTTTCTAAATGGTAAATGGCCTGTTAAACAAACAGTTAAGTGACTTCAAAGTGCTTTACTCTTCATTCAGTCTTCACCAATTCACACACATACACACACACACCAACACACCCACCCATACGCTAATTTTTGATCTTTGGCTCATGAAACGAAATGGTCTGGACACTTTGAAGAGACAAAAACCTTCAACTCATTTTGTGTCTTTTCTTCTGGTCTTAAAAGTGATGCAACAACTCATTGTCACTGTTGTCATATTTGTCAAGTCATGGGAGAAAGTGTTTGTTGACTGTGTTGGCCTGCTATGATGAATGACAAAATGTAATCAGTATTCACTCACAATCATATGTGCAGCTACATGGTTTCTGGAGTTTGAGCCCTTGGATAAAATAATCTCTTGTTCTATAGTAGGAGTTTTGATAAAGTTTTTTTTATTTTTGCTTTGCTTCAAAAATTCAAAGTGACCGAGACACAATTAAATATAACAAGGTAACAAGAGGTGACAGTTAAACCAGAAAACCTTTCCATGCAAGTTATAGTATGTAACTAGGCCACTTCGAGGGATTCCTAATTTTTTAAAAACTCTAGAAATCAAGTCTCTTATTTGTGTCTGATATTAAACTTTCTTACATTTAAAAAAAACCCCAACGTATAAATAAAAACAAAAACAGAAGAACACACTTTTTTCACAGTACTGATACACAATAATGATGTATTTGTAAAAGTATTTCCTCTTTTTTACCACATATTACTGATGTGGAAGTTTGTTTTATACATTCCATGCTAAACAAAACCTTAGAGTATCTCTAAAATACCTCATTATTAAAGATGCCTAATAATCTGACATTGCATATTCTTTTTAAAATCTTACAAAACAGAACTGAGTGCTTCAATCATCCTCCAATAACCTTTGATGTATTTCTTTGGTGAAAACAAAACAAGAAAGCCTTCTTATAACAGTCGTGTTTGATTTTTAATAGCACATGAGTGTATCTGATAAATATAAAAAGGGGGGAGAAGTGTTTACAGTACATTCTATTTGCAGATAAGCAGAGTCAAACCTACAGGATCGAAAGGACGAGAACGGATCCGTTTGACGAGATCTACAACCTTTTTCTGGTCTAAGATTGCATCAGCTGATACCAGCGAACAGCACTGCCATAACTTTGTGTAAAGTTCCATTGTTTATGGCCATTGCACATGTCTGAATTCTCTGACTTACAAAACAAAATACATCTTTAGTATGGATACATTCATTGATATATAAAAGTGTATTTATCCGCCTATTGTGCTTTATTGGGGTATATTGCCTTCTTTCCAACAGCTGAGTAAAATAAAATCTCAGAGCTGCCGAACCTGAGGGCCAATCAGGGAAATGCATTACAGCATTGCTTGTGTACCAATTGAAGAGCATTTGCTCCAGGCCACTTTACACCGGGGCGATTACCTTGTGCCAAAAATAACTCTTGCTTAAACAGAGCAGGATTGTGCTAAATATGCATCAGTAAATGCCAGGTTTAACGTTTAAAATACCAAGTCGTGTTTCCTTTAAATAGAAAGGTAAATGGCAAGCTGGATCTCCACGGGGCGACATGCAGCATGTTAATGTGTGTCTACAGGCACTACTCAAAGGGTTTGGAAAGGCATGCAGAGAGAAACAGGAGGAGGAGGGGGAAGGGATGGAAAGGGAGAGGAAGGGGTGGGGGTAAAGAGTCCCTGTGCTCTGTACGACAGACCACAGCAGGGGTTATGTTGCCCAAGGCATGACACAAGTCCCCATGCTACCACCAGCAACATTCAGACAGACATTTCCCTCCATCCTTTATCTCCCTTTTCCTCCTTGGGCAGATGGATTAAAAGCACAAGAAGCCCAATCTCTCATTTCACAATGTCATTTTTTCCTCATTCAACCAGTCATACATTGTTTTATCACAGCAGTGCATCCAAAGACGACTTAGTGAGCAAAAAAAAACAAAAAACGAAGGTTAATCGACTGAAGAGAAAAATTATAGGAGAGCCAAGATCACAGCTCTCTGTTCCAAAGTTAATATTTTGTTCCCCAATACAACTGATTCCATCCTCAAACTGCAGGAGCAGGGAACCAAAAATCAGCCTTTTCATAGATCCTCCATCATAAGACTCCCAGACTGACTCAAACATCTACATGCCATGTAAAAACACAAACTATTTCATATTGTAAAGCTAAAACGCCTACTGTAAATACTCAGTTCCTGTCCTCATGCATTTTGATTTGGAAAAGCTGAAACAAAGGGAATTGCTTGTTGCATTCTCCTACTGTAGATACCTGGCCGTGATATAGGAGAACACAGCTGAACAGTCCTGTATTTAGTTTAGGAATATCCCCCAAAAAACGTGTCCTGGATATAGTCCTGCAGAGTTCTGGGTAATTCCATCAGAAATATGCTACAAACCATGACTTGGACTCTGATACAGTCTTATGGGTCCAGTTTGAGAAGAACATCCTGGGCTCTTATGAGAGTCCTCCTCCCCTCCGTCCTGCGGAGGCGGACTTTGTACTGTTAACCTGATAGAGCCAGAAGCCACTGAAGGCTCTGTGATGCCAGAGGGCATAGGTATCCTAGACGATAACTCTGGAGTTAAAGGAGGAGTTGACCTGGGGATAGCCGGATGAACTAATTGGAGGCTCTGCGGCCTGTGTGTCAGAGAGTCCGCGAAGCACATCGCCGTATGCTGCTGGGACATTGTGAAGGATGAGCAGGGCAATGGCATTGGTGGGTCCGTCCAGATGGCAGCCTTAGATGGTGAACGGTAGGTGTGAGGAGGGGATGGACAGTGCATGAATGTTTGGTGTGCTGGGGAGTAATGCGTAGGACAGAGTATTGCAGGTTGCGGCACCGGCGGCGTGAGGGTCTCCATTAGTGTTGCCATTCTCTTCATGATCTGCCCGAGGTCGGCTACTTCCATCTGGAGGGTGCTCACCTGCAAACACAAACAGAAATTATCTCCAAAATCTAAGATATTGACTAATAGTGTTTTATCTCAGAAGCTTTTGATATTTTCTCCTGGCATACTTCCTTCTAGTTTTGGACGCGTAATATGCAGTTATTTATCATAATCACCTTAAAGAGAAGGTAATCTAAATAAAAGAAGATATTGCTGAGCAGCAGGGAGGTTAGTTAGAAAAAATTTGTGCGGGTCTGCAGGTGGCGCAGTGGTTAGTGCGCACGACCCATGTATGGAGGCCTTAGTCCCCAACGCGGGCGACCCAGGTTCGTAGTGTAGTCATACATGTATAAGCAACAGATACAGGAACATCATCATCCGACCCTTATGAGTGTACAATCAAAATCACTTGTTGCATTATCTTGATTTTCTATCTGAGTACTTTTAGCAATTTAAAAAGGGCTAAGATGTTTGAGAAACTGCGACAGACTGGGGATCTGTCCAAGATGTAGCTCATCTTTCACCCATTGACTGCTGGAGATAGGCACCAGCTCCACTATGACCCTGACAGATAAGTGGAAGAAAATAGATGAATGTTTGAGAAATCCAAAATTTCACAAAGAGCCCATGTTCTTGCGAACCTCCACTTTTTCTTTTTTCTTTTTTACCTGAGGTACTATCAGACAGATTCTATATCTTTGTGAAATAAATTATAGATGATTTGTTATTAAAGTGGAGGACACAGGCGGCAGCTAAAGAGACAGAGCCCTAGCAACAAGTAATATTGACACCTTGTGTTTCAAATAGAGAAAAAAGAGACAAGGACATAGCACAGCTAGATTTAAGATGATCAGTGAAGGCAATTCAGCCACGGTAAGATTTTATTGAGCAAATATTTTTGAAGGATGCCTAGGCTTCTTAGGCATTGTCAAAATGATTTCCGGTCTGCTTCTCTTGCTGGCTTCCTGGGAACTCTCATATTATTGGTTCAATAACCAGGAAGTAAATACAGGCTGCACGCTGCACCAAAGTAGTTCTGCACTGTACCTCCTGGTTTGAAAGGAGAGAACTTGACTGAGACATTGTTGATTTAGAGGACTGATTAGTTATAAGGAATGTTACATCCATCCTGGGTGACAATGAGAATTAGGAGTAAACTACCAAGGGAGGGCTAATTTTCCACAATGGAGGTTTTTGTTTTCAAGGAAAAAAAGAATAAACCAATAAGGGTATAACAATATTATAGTGGAGGGGCACAAACCTGACTACTAAACTTACATCTCCACAGAAAAATAGCAGCTAGTAAGAGTTTTTGCTAGATTTCAATTTCTCTGAATACTCAGTAGGTCCTAACAAAACTGTATCCTAATTTTATTTAATGTAGAAAATGAACCAGCAACTTTGCTGCATGGGTAACTTGTGAAAACAGCCTCGCTTTGATGCCTAATGTGTTCTTGATAGTCTGTCACTAGACCACACTCACTGCAATATCAAGTCAACCTTGCAAAACATACAATGAGAAGAATATAAAAAAATGTTTTTATGGAAAGTGAAAGATATGTTCTTCTCAAATTAATGTCTACAAATTTGAGCTGGCGAGTTTGAAATTTTCATTTTAAAGCTTCGGGATTAAGACTTTTGATATCATCAGGTATTGCATGTGAACATGTTCGCATATGAGGACTTATAAGTAAACTTATCAAACGTATCAAATGTTTATTATTTGCATATTGTTTAACAAAGGCACAAAAGCTAGTCTAACGTTATTAGTTTTGGGTTCAATGCATTATCAAAAAAAAAACAGAAAGGACCCATTATCTGTGAACATGTCAACTCCCTGTTGTTTCGCAAGTAAAACCGAGCCGCTGTAATGTCCCCATACAAAGATGGTGGCTGGTGATTAGCTGCTCCCTGCACGTGGCGTGTCCATCGAGGCCATGGCCATGAAGCCCTGCCAAAGTACCATCTGCTTCTGTCAGTAATGGCGCTCATGACCATCCATCTGGGCGATGACGCTCTTCATTACAACTGGATGCACATCAGCTTTAAGCAGGGCATTCAGCTCCACATGGGAAGTGCTCAACTCGCTGTGTGAATATGTCAAGAGGTGATCAGGCAAAGTGCGCAACTACATTATAATTGCAGCCGACTGAATCAGGCTGGGCACTCCCACTCCCTCTTTGAGTTTTTAAGGAGACACATTAAAAGCCAGGCATCCAATACATGGTAGATTTGCAAATAAATATGCTCAGTGTAACAATTAGTTACACAATCCGCAGTATTTTTCCAGCAACATTTTAACAGACAGAAACATTTGGTCCTCTTTTGTTGACAGGCTCTCTTTTTCTCTTCTCATGTGGTTTGTGAGAAGTCAGGGTCGAGGCTGTGGCTCAGATAAAAATAGAAAAGCAGAGAGTGGCAGGACAGTCCAATCTGACACGCTGTCAACATGATTCCTGGACTCCAATATTTGAGTCAGTGGTCAGAGTCAGCGAGAAAACAGCAGCTGACCAGATAAATACCCACAGCCTTTGGCATATTATGGAAATAATAATATAAAAAACTGCAAACTATCCCTAAATTCAAACTTCTTGATAATAGGTCTTATTCATATCTGATGCAAATATTGCTTTTGGAGAAAAATTATTGATATGAATATGACAGAGACCAACTAAAGTAGTCGTAATTTATCTGTCAAACACACCATGCTGAGAGTTACCCTCATTAAGCCATTTCACTCTCTAACAATCTGCTTTGTGGATTTTCAAAGTCTAGCAGAGATGGAAGAAAAAAGCTCCTTGGATTAGATTTGTTAGAGTTTCAGGATTTCATTATTCATTTCTAGTTTCCTACATCTGTGTTGTATCATATTGGTTTTAATCCAACAAGGCATGAACTGATTACTAAAATAAGGTACAACAAGGTTTTAAATGATAACAATTTAGAAATGGCTGAAGCTTTTTACTTTTAATGTTTTAACCGTTTGAAAGCCCTTCAAGTAGTAGAGGGACCAGAGTTTCTCTGACTGTGGAAGCACTGAAACTAAAGAAGCACAACCTATCACTCTTATTAAAGAAATGATGTTTTAAAGCTATTCAGCCCATGTGCATGGTTATAAAGGGCATGGAGTTTATTTGCTCTCCCTGTGCATGCATGGGTTCTCTCCTGGTACGCCGGCTTCCTCCCACCCTGTCCAGGGTGTACCCTACCTTTCACCCTTAGACTAGACAGAATAAGCAGGAGAATATTGATATTTTAAAACTGCAGTTAACAACCTGTGGTATATAGGTAATATTTTGCACAAAATGCACTTAAAAACAAGTCTTGAATTTAGCATCTAGCTATTCTATATTTAGAATTAAGTTTGTGAATCACAATTAAGATATTGTATATATGCTCAAATTAAGATTGTTGAATTTGACATAATGCAGTTTCACTGGTGGTGAGAATCAATACTGCTTTTCTATAAAAACTAAAAAACTCCTGTAATTATTCAAATTAAAAACTTTTTTTCTTGTTATTTAATGTAAATATATGAACTCATTGTGCTTTCCTTTGTGTTTTTAAGTCTACCTCTTGTCTAAATCAAGCTGCCATAGTTTAGAAACAGGTTTGTACTGCCTTTGGTATTACTACTAACTAATACTAATAGTATTTCCAGTTCCTCTGTCAAAAGATGTGGCAGTGGGCTTAATTAATAATGTATACAAAAGGGCCATCAGTTCTTTAAAAACTAAGTTTTTAATGACTGTTTTTGGTTTAAATTAGTTTGTTAATAATGTCCTATAATTATTAATGAACATTTTCTAACTAGATACAAATAAGCTTTCCAACCCAGCATTAAAAACCATCAACAGATACAAGCACTACTGACTCCACTCTTTAGGAACAACAAGGCTTGAATGACAATTACTTTTTGCAGTTAAATTGTCAAATCTCAGCAACCCTGACTACTGCTACGGAAGAAAAAATATCTAAAGAAATAGCTCCTCCTGCAAGCCATGCAGTGCAAATGCCATAATCTGACTTTAGCCAAACTAAAGAAGAAACACTAAAGGATGTGGAGGAAATATAGAAAAAACTTAACTCAAAAGTAATTTAAATACAGTTAAAGCACAATGAAGGAAGCTTAAATGGAAGCAAAGAACTAAAGTCAAAGCAACCTGAACCTGATTTTTCACATCAAAAACTGAAGAACCAGAAGACAAGCTTAAGGAAGATAGCAGACAGACTACAATATGTTTGATAAAAGGATAATTTGTGTGTGTGGGGGTGGGGGGGTGATCAAAGATAAGGGTGGTGAAATAATAATCTTTAAATTCTAAAAATAGTAACTGGTGGACAATATTTGCTGATTATAGTTGGTAGGGTGCGAGCATTAATAAAGATCTTACCACTAATAGGTTAAACAGGCTGTTGCTATTGAAATATACAGATGGAGTATAAAGTACTCTTTGCTGTGAACTAGAAATTTTGGACTTTTGGTACATTAAATCTTCTAATCCTTTCATCCTGCTCAGGTTTTTTCTGATACAACCATACACCTTGTTCCTACTTTAGCTCACCTGCCTACATTTTTCTCACCACCCACGGAGCCATATCCTTTTTTAGGTCATCAAATTGGCTGACTTTCATTTCCAGAAGCCCCATTGTGAACCGTTCCAACTACATCTGTCTAAATCCTCCCCTTAGAGCAAGTCTTCATACTTGGTTGAGATTTTTTTTATCATTATTATTTATATTATCAGAAGCTTTCTAATTGCCAGGAATAAAAGTTTCATCCTAAAATATGCAGGTTCCCAAATATTAGGCTGGAGGAGTTTGCATGGCAACCACAGTGTCGTGCCCCCCGGCAGCTGTGGCTACAATGTAGCTTGCAATCTTTAATGCAGTGTGAATTGCTTCCCTTGTGTCCCATGATTTAATCCTTTGAATTTTTGAGACCTCTGCATCATCAGTGGGATATTTTCGCTCTTGAGAAACCGACTTAATAAATCCGAAATTTGTAGGGAACAGAAAATGTATAAAAGATTATACGGAAATGCCTAATGTATCATAATTTATGCAATAATGATCAAATTGAAAGTATACAAAATTTATGTTTTTTTTCATAATTTTTCATAGAATTCAATGACAACTCTTGTATTAAAAAAATCAGACTTTTCTGTCAATTATTTTATGTTTCGGGCTTTAAAGGGTTGATAAGTATAAGTGCTGGCCAAACCTGCTGGTCAAGGTGTCGCAGTTGTCCCTTGGTTTCCTCCGCTTTGGCTGCTAATTCTGTTGTGCTAATCTGCAGCATATCTGTTAAATTGAGTGAATACAAAAAAGTAAAGAGTAAATAAAAAAGAATCATATAGAAAGTACATGTCCACCCTCAAACTACATAACCCAAGTTAGAATAAAAGATAAGGGATGGAAGGTAAGGTTTTTGGGTGTGGATATTCTTTTTGATGGATTGTAAAAATAAATCCCTGTGGATGATGTGTTGTGTCATCGAACTAACCTGTGTTGGATGTTGAGGCACTGGTTTGTTCACTGACAGGGCAGCCAAGGCTCGGGGTAAAGGAGAACGTCTGGGAGGTTTCTGTTCCTTCGCTGTCCTCAGTACCGTCCACTATCCTATAAAGACAAAACAGCAATGAATCATAAAAATGAAATAGCAGTTTTATAACAATTAATTACAATTATTATAATATGTATTTTTTTCTGAATGCCGTAACTGTTACACAAAGAAGAAGGGTAAGCCTCACACTCTATGAGAGGCAGTATACGTTCTTATCTTTCTAATCTTAAGGGTTATGGTTGTTTTCATTCTACAGCATTTTTTTATTATTAGTAGTATAATAATAATTTTAATATTATTATTATTATTAGTTGGTTTTGGGTCATGCATACTTAAAGAAGGCTGACGACTCCAAATGGTGATCAGAACCATAATCAATGGTTAAAGGCTGTAATGCAAAGTCTTCAATCTTCTACATTTATATATAACTTAAAACATAAATGGCGTTTGAGCGTTTTTAGGATAATCTAATTAATAAAACTCTTGGATCAAATTTTGACAAAAAATTTAATGAAAAGTATTCAGACTCTTTATTGTTTTACAGATCTTATTCTAATTTAGTTTTTTTTTTTTTTCGATTATATTTTCAAGGGACACATTACCAGTACGAATCAAGACTTTTCCAAAACTACAAGCTTTAATATTAATCTAGAAGTTTGTAAAATAAATAAATAAATAAATCAGGCAAGGGTTAAAAGGAAGTCAATCCACCCCTTGGTGTATTCGTTGAGTTAAAGTTAAACTTTGCTATGTGCTTTACGTATGTACAGAATGACATGCTTACAGGAACTGACTGAAACTAACAGAATAGACATCCCTATCATCACATCTCAACTGGTTCCTTATGTGTGTGTTTTAGAGTAAACAGAATAAATAAGTTAAACATAATTGTGAAGGCGAATAAAATTCTTTGACTGCTCTGATGGAAAAATCAGTGACATTTTAACACACCTAGGGCTGAGATTGGAGGGGTCTAATGCAGTTGCTGTAACTTCCTGTTGGTTTTTTTTCTGAGACCGACCCGAGCAGTGGGTGATTGTCTTCTGGCGGGTCGGGCAGAGAGGAGACCTCCCAACAGCGTCCTTCAGATTCTTAGCTCGACTGTGCTCCGTCAAAAGAGATATGGACTCAGTGTTGTCAAGTTCCTCCACGTCTGCATCCCCCTCATGTCCTTCCTGGGCCTCGGTAACTGTGGATCGACCCTGAACTACACGCCCATTTCTTCTTCCCCCAGCCTGGAACAGAAATGAAACAAGACTTCGAAAACTGAACTGTTAAGAATAAATTACTTTCACCATAAATCATCATTGACTGTCCTGGTAACATCTAAACTTGAGCATATAAATTCACCTACTGGGAAGTTCCCAGTGAGAGCTGGGAACTATCCTTCACAGCCAAGAATACAATTATTAGGAAGTCAATGGCTGAGACAGGTAAATGGATTCTCCTATAAAATACCTCAGCAGCTGCCCTGCATAAAAAAATTATAGCTCTATCTTCTTTCTGCAGCTAATGACTGGAACAAATTCGCAAATAATTTATAGCTTTCTAATATTCACTTTCCCATGACAGCTATTATAAAAGGAAGATTGCAGTAAAAAATAGTGAGTGAAAGGAAGATCTCTGCTGAAAGAAACCCAACAATGTGTGGAGAAGGACCTGCCAGACAAGTCCTTTGAATTTTTCAAATCTTTCAGAAATGTTAATACCTCTTTGACATTTTTATCTTTTATTATTTTACAACTTTCAACATTAAAAAATCTATGGGAATTATGGGACAGAATATTTGTGAAGTTGAAAGATTATAATACATTGTTTTAAAATATTTTTCTAGAAAAAAGAACTCAGAGTGAATGCTTTATAGAACCACATTTCGCTGCATATTACAGCTGTTAGACATTTATTAGCTTTGTACATCTAGAGACTGAAAACATTAATTTGGATAATAGCTTAGGTTCAGTCAAATGAAAGGTGTATATCCAAGGAAACAATTCAAATCTGGCCAAAGATTCAAAATTGAATATAGCTCTGAACTTTGCGCCACCCAGGTCGCAAATATTCTGAGATCTTAGCTTTTGATTGTAACCTTGGCCGTTTGTTTAGAGATGCTGTGATGCTAGGAATCCAATCTCATCCCAAGTGCAAATTTTTAACCATTTTTCTTCTAGGACTATGAGTATTACTCAAGGAGGTGGTATGATTAATGGTGCATTCCAATTGTCTTCAGAAGTCTAAATTCACAACCTCCAAATCATAGATTTCAACTAGAATGCCCCTAAAAGTCAGAAAAGAAAGTTGGTGGGTCCTGATTTCCGCATTCAAGATGAATGCTACTTGCATTGCAGTTTGCTACTTTGACTATTTGCTCAGTTCTCTATCATGTAGGACATATTAAGTAAGTCTTCCAGGCACCTCTTGTATTTATTGGACAATGTACTTTATTGTTGTGTATAAATGCAGAATAACACGAAGAACCATGTTTTTGTCATCGTTATGGTGGAAAGAGGGGCCATGGTCACTATGGAGAATTACAAAGATCAACGTACTAAAACTGGAATGCTTTTACCTAAAGAGAAAACATCACTGCAACTTGTTAAATTTGAGTTCAGAGGATAATAGAAAGCAGCATTAGTTTCAACCTCAGCCCAACCTAAACCATAAGGCTTGTTAAACCATTCTGATTTTTGTGGTTACATTAAAACAGACAACTGGTGACTGATAAAGTGTGTTCAAGTTATCCATACGATTAAATGTGTATCTGTTTGCATGTTTTATTTTTGCAGTATGTTTTCTCTATGTATCTCTTTATTTTCTTTGATTACAGCTTTTCTCCTTTTCCTTTAAACAAATTATGTTTGCTTATGTGTTTATACTGGCTTCACTAGTTTAAATCTTTAACATGCTAGTCTCATTTTTGAGACGGCAGGACTTGCTGGGAATTCATAGATTTACAGCATTGGCAGCCCTCGGCCCCCAAAATTTTTAGAGTTGATGTTCCATTCCTTATGCCCAAGCTGTGACTTGTATATCGATATGTAGTGATGTTGCATCCACACTTCTAAATTATGTTTTTTTTTACGTAAAAACTGCAAATATCAAAAAATAAAAGCTTTTTTTTTTTTTTTTACATAAAAGCGTAGAGATTTAGACAAACATTATAGTCATTTTGCAAAGACAAGGTGCAGCCAAAATGAAATTCCGTTGCATAGAGCTTACAACAACATACTGAATTTGCAATAGTAAAAAAATAGCAGTGCAATACAATCGTGAAAATAAAGTGCAGCAGTGATAAGAAGTTAACCAAGCAGAAAAAAAAACACTGCAAAAATAACAGTAGTGCAAAATACAAGTATGGTATCAAGTAAATGAAAAAAGGTCTGACATTTTAAGTAATTGCAGTTATTACTTATAAACACCATAAATCAAAGAGAGCACTCTCACCTTTATTGAGATGTATTCAACTTATTATCTTTTATTTTTTCATGGTTTTATGCTGAACCCTCTGAAGGAGGAAAGACCACAATCTGGATACAGTGACTTTCTTCCAACTTGGATCCCTCTGCATGTTCTATTTTCTTTATATATTACTATTATATAGACTCTCTTATATTTAGACAGTCAAGGTATTAAACCCCTGCACCTGCAGAATGACACTAACAAGCACATTTTGACTTAGAATATTTCATTTTTGTACTGTAAATATCTGATTTGAGATTTAGCTGCTCATAGGTGTGTTCATCAGTATCTAACTCAACCCCTATAGAAAATGTAAGTCTTTGCAAGGCACTGTAAATAATAAGCTGGTACCTGAGGTTCCTGTGCTGCTGTTGGCAGTCTGGTTTTAACCTAGAAGACAGCCAGAGAATAAATGCTCAATGCAGCGAGCAAGCAACATGTAGGTTTGTATCACAGCTTCTCTTTCCGCGGGAGCAATTTTGCAGGAATCTTTACTCAGTTATTTTCCAAACTGCGTAGAGGAACGTAACAAATAACCACACCAGTTACACTGTGGCAGTGCAGAAAATTTATTCCCTACAATATCCTACTACTGTACTATAGCCGGAAGAGCAAACTGAACACCACCACTCAAACAGTCCTGTATCCTCAGGTGCCTCCACCTATCTTCATTTACTCAGTGCTGAGATTTAGGCTGTCCCTCTGCAGATGAGCTGCACCTAAAAGCCCCGCGGCATGTATTGCTAGTGTGTGGATTTATGTGCACACAGGAGCAGGTGTTTGTTGTCTTTGTGCAACACAATATAGCACCTGAGAGTAATTACGGAAACAGAGCAGCAGAACAGAGACAACTATCTCAGCTATTTTTGCTCTCTTTCTACAATCCCTGGCTTAAGACACTACAATATATTTTCTCCATTAGGCTCAGCCAATAACCCGATGATCTCTGACACGTTTTGTGCCTGAGCTAACCCTGAACAACCACTTAATTCACACGGATGATTGATCTGCGACTTTAAAATGACTTTCTCAAAGAAAGGTACGGTTATATTACACATAAAGTAAGAATGCACACCCTCTGGTCATATTTAAAAATTAATTTATATTGAATTAATATTAAAATTAAGATTAGAAACTCACAAGACCAAATACTTTATCCTACCAAACTGTCGATTCCTGACATCTATCATGAGAAACAATCCCAGTATTAACATTTTACTTTGGTTTGCAACATGGGCTTTAAATGGGAAAATTGACTTTTAAAGGGGTAAATAGATTGCTGTCAACAAATGAATAAAATTTGCAGGTTTCTTGTGACGTATGTGGGCAAAACTGCTTTGACAATCGCTATCAAGCTGAGATTAAACCTGTTTATAAAATCTGATTTAATTCAAACTGTTTTTATTAGCAGCAGAGGCCAGATGAACAAATCTTTCATGCATCTTGGATGTGCTTCTGGTACGTTTATAAATGTAATTCCTACTTGTTGGATCAACTCACGTGTGTCTCATGTCCTTCTCTCAGATTGTACGTGAGGTCCCGTTGGATGTCCTGGACAAAATGGTGAGAGTATTCGGGGTAGAGGTCCAACACCTCGTAGAGCCCCTTCAGGTTGATACACTGCAGGTCACAGTAGGTCAGGGCTTTCACGTCAGCGTTGGTTTTTATCACACGGTTGTCTAATGACAAGTTCGCTCCAATCAGGTCACCTTTACCTGCTCAGAGAGAGAGACATGATAAGAGGGTTAGGAATGGGGGCCACTTCAAAATGTTTCCACTCTCTTAAAAGGGGTTGAAGATGCAGGCTCTCTAGCACTAATGCAAACACATATGATGCATAGCTTTTATTCTCTATATGTACTTTTAGGGAAATAATTTGGTTGAAAGAGGTTGGGACTAATGTTAAGGCAATGTTTTTAAAGGGACAGTGTGTAAGAAAAGTGTTTTTTATTGGTAACAATTAAGTATTGTTTTAATAATTACATATTCAGCAAAGGTCTAACAACATCAAATAAGAAATGAAAGCACTCTGAGAGCTAAGAATTAGTATTTTATAAATACAGGGGTTTGCACCCAATGGGAGATGCTTGTTGTGTCGCCATATTTGATCAGGTTAGCTGAAAGGGGACAAACTCTATCAGACTTATGCTTATGTATCTTAATCTGTATCTGTTGTTGGTGGGGAAGGAGTCCAAAACAGGCACTCCTGATTTCAGAGGAGCATTCTGTTTGTTGTTTGTTTAAGAAGATCTGACAAGGCTGATGGAGGTTGCTTCTCCTGGGCTTCCACAGTATAGGTCTCACAGGCCTGACAGGGAGGCACCAGCCTGTAGTTTGTAAATCATGTAGTTCACCAGTAGGTAGAGGTAATTCAACTGTTTCAACAGAAACAGGTCTCAACAAGTTTTGATAAATGAAGAAAAGAGGAGATGCTGATGAAAATGCATTGAAAGGCATTGCAAGGATTCCAAAATCTGAAGTGTTGGGGGAAAAAGGCATAAAACACACAAGGCACTACCAAAGAAGAAACTAAAATACACAGAAAATAGAGTAAAGTATGAGGTAAAAGCAGGTATGGTTAGAAGAAAATGATAATGGTTTAGTAACAAGGAAAAAAAGCAAAAAGATTGCACATAATAAAAAAAATAACAGCAAAAATATTTTGATGATATAAATCTAAGAATGCAGCTTGAATGCTCAGATACCCCTAAAGAAAATCCAGTGACAAGCTATCTTATCTTCCTCCGTTTACTTAAGAACAAAATGAACACTTCACCCCATATACAATTTACAGTTTGACAGAACAGATCCTGAAACACCATCATTAAGGTTTACTAACAGAAGAAACGGAAAGTGACAAACCAAAAGAAATCAAACTATGAAATATGTTATGAATATTAGGAATAAAATAATCAGGATATTTTAAATTCCCTGATTTTTCTACAGTATATCAGCAGATCTTTAGTCCCATGAACCTGTAAATTCAACACTACAGCAGAAGATGTTGTTCATGTTTTAATAATAACTATTAAGTGTTGGTTGTTATTTGAAACCATCAACCATTTTCAATTTCGAATTGGAGCAGATTTAACTATTATTTAGCTATTACCATTTTAAATGACTAATTTGAATGTTTACTAAATACTTCTTTTTCTATACTTAATATTTGTAAAGTACATTCATCGTGATATTTTAATGAAATAGTAGAGTTTGGCTGAAGTGGATAAGACAGCTGTTTCTGTTCAAATGAGCATAAGTCGAGCTCGCGGTCGCTGCTAATGTCCCAGTAGAAGTCATAAATGATTCATTAGGGTCATTGTGAACTATGAGGGCTGTTAAATTACAGCACAGCTGAAGGAGCGAAAGTCGTGACTGTTCTTGTTTCAGTCAGTTCTGTCTCTATCCCCTCTCTGTTGGATCATTTATTGTCGTATTACTTCACTCATTCCTCTTCTCCCTTCATCATTTTTATAGCCTCTCCCTTAACTTCACTATTCAATTTCTCCTTTCTGTTTGATATTCTGTCTTTTTCTTCTTATATCTATCCCACCTTTTTTTCCTCCTACAACTTGTTACCTTCTTCCTTCCCTCTCGTCTCTCATCTCTCGATATTTTCCTGTTTCTTGTTTTCTGTTTTTTATTTATTTTCTTATGTAAAGTGATGTTCGTATATTATTCTGTAATTAATTAACTTCCTTCCTTCCTTCCTTCCTTCCTTCCTTCCTTCCTTCCTTCCTTCCTTCCTTCCTTCCTTCCTTCCTTCC
>JAUZNJ010069541.1:0-25985 GCA_034780135.1 Jordanella pulchra
ATGATGGATGCTGTGTTGCTGTGTGTGTTTTCTGAAGGGGGGGGGCTTTGTGTTTAATTCTTCATGGTTTATCACAGGTATTATGATGAGCCCTAAAATAGCCGGCATTAAGATAAATTAGTTTAATTATCCATTTTAAATGGATGCAGCAGAAGGACAAAGAACGTTTCTGAACTCTCATTTTGTGTTGACATTGTAAATGTTACAAGCCTAAGTGGCTATAGTTAACTGCAGGCTAATTTCCTGCTGCTGTTGCTCTCTGGGCCATTAATGCCGTGCAGCACAGCTGAAGCTGACAGAGCCTTTCATGCAGTACATGCTGTGCTATTTCAGTGTTCTGTCAGCCTCAAAGCTTGTTTTTTTTTCCCACATCAAGTTTCACATAGTTCCGTGTTTGAAAGGATAATTCAGGTGTAAAGGCCATCAAAGACGAGCAAGCTTTCCATGTAGAAGGATAAAATGTTCAAATATGATTCAGACATTGGAAATGATTCGTGTTCCTTTTTTGGGATCCGTCTTTCCTGTCTGCTGCATCGACACCATGTTCTATCCTGGAAGATATCAAGCAAACCAACCTTTGGTTGTGTGTAGAAGTATGGATGGTTGCTGAAAAAAAACATGGGTTGGAACAATATTGTTTTGGGCAGGTTGACGCCTCTGATGTCACGAGAGGATTACTTTAACAGGACCAATCATCTGGGACCTTGGCGATTTGATTGCTTCCGTAGTTTGGCTGGTTTGACAGAGACATTCTTTGTGTTACTGGGTCATAAACCACAGCAGCTCCTAAAGAGACCACAATGCTTCTGTTCACAACTATGTTTGAGTCGCAGTGTTGAAGTGAAATCACGACGCCAAACTAGTTATTACCAAAAGGTCAGACAGGAGCCTTTGATGATTTAACAGACAATGAATGTATAACATTTTTATTCAGGGCTACTTACAGTCCTTGCAAAGGGAATCGACCTACTTCTAAATGTTTTTTCCCGTCACCAGAACCTCTTGCAGCCACTTGTAGGAATTTCTAAAATTCTCTTTGTATTTTGATGCACTTTTATCTGAGTAATTTATTTTCATAACATTCACAAAAGGTTTCCATCTTGGAAAAGGACTTTCAGATTAGCCCAGATTTGTTGAGGCTCGTGCTTAAAGCAGACTGTTAAAACTGAAGCTCACTCTGCCAACGACACAAAATAACATTTGGCAATGTCTTTAGATTAGAATGAAACAACGTAAAACTTAAATTTCTGCTCATTTACAAAATATAGCTAATTGGAAACGTGCTTCAGAAGAACAGTTGGTGACGCCTCTGGTCTTTTATTACTGACACCTACTGGTCTGGAGGTGCAGTACAGTTTTCCTCAAAATCTTCTCATCTGCATCTGCGTCATCAGGCAGACAAATTGCCGTGCATTCTGGGGAAAAAAGCAGCAACAGGAGTTTAAAATCATGGAGCTTTTATAAAACAGCAGCTAATCTTTACTTTTCTGTATCTTATTGGGATATCATGTGTTAGACCAACACACAGACGAGCATAATTGTGACCTAAAGAAAATAGATGCACAGCTCTTAAGTTTTTAGAACCTGATAGAAATTATGAAAGATATGATGCATGTTTTTAACCAGAGCACAAGACTTAGATACACCTTAATTAGATCCAGAGCAATCAGTTGCCTTCAATGTTGCCCCATTGAATATGGTCAACCTATTAGTAAATTAATTCAAATAGTTGTTATTTTAAAGCCACTGTGGTTTTTATGGTTACCAAGTGATTTGAAAACAAAAGAAAAGACATTTATTTATTCATATGTGCTTACTATTAAAGACAGTAAGCAGTGAGCACATATCTGAGCAACGATTAGTTTTGGACCCTTTTAATCTGGTTGTGACATGAAGCGTCTGTTTAATAGAGACCTTAACAAAGAGCATTTTGCAGTCAGCCCCAATCTTGAAAGGATTTGTTAAAACATTTTATGGAAAGTGCTCTGTTTAGATGGGACCAAAATCACAGCTTTTATCCAACGTTCTGAGCTCTGTGTGTAGCAGAAAACAAGCCTATCGGCGGCAGCATCAAAGTAAGGAGCAGAGTGGATGGCTTGATGGACGGCTAAACACAACCCTGAGAAAAGCTGTTATAGACTGCATATGTTTGAGGACAGGGCGGCCCTACGGATTCCAGCTGGACAACAACCTCAACTACTTAACCTGAGCTACTTTAGATCATCCATGTGTTTGAAAGGACCAGTCGAGGCTCAGAGCTAAAGCTAAAAAATCTGCTGCAGGACTTTTCTTCGTCACAGATCTTCAAACTGTTTTTTTTTTACTTTGAAAAGAAAAGTAAGCAAGAGTTCTGGTTCAGCTCGACAAACGATCTTTTATCTTTTTTATTTTTAATACAGGTGAACAGTTTTCATATTACTAACTGATTTGTGTTGATGTTTCAGGAAACCCAAAATAAAACAGATTAAATTTTTTTTTCTAGCATTTTGGATGTTCAGTTTCCTACATGAGTCTGTTCATGTCCACATAAAACTAGTTATGTATTTTTAACGGAGATGGTTCTTCATCTATCTCTTGGCTGAGATTTAAGGTATTGCTAATAAAGCATGAAACTAAGCAATATCCTACATTTAATAGTAATTCTTCACTGCCTGATTTTCCAAAAAAAAAATGTTGAGCTCATGAGGAAGATTTTTTTGCAACTTAAAGTGTGAAGAGAGACAATTGTGTCCCTTTCCTCCCTTGATTGGAAGTTAAGCTTTACCTCCCAACCTCTGATCCTTCTGGATTTCCTCTTCTCGATGTCATCTCAGACAGGTGGCGAACGAAGGAAATTGCTGCAGATACAAGGACACAATCGCAATTCTCATGTTGTTTATAGGGTCTCAGCACAATAGGATATATCTACAGCCAAAAGATTTAAAGATAGACCCCTTTTTGATATCCGCTTTTGTCATAAAATCAGGAAATTCAGACTCCACTCTTGCAAAGGCACAAACCTCAGACAGCAATGAGTCTGTCAGATCCTGTTTTCCATGCTTTATCCTTCCCTTTTTCCTCTCTGGTCTATTTTCCTAAGGTAAAATTACACTGCATTGCAATTCTCCTTTCGCAGAGAAAGGTCATATTTTTTTCTTTTCTGCACCCTTCCCTTTGTGTGTTGTGTAAATGCGAGTTTCACAGAGAGAGCTTGGAAAGTTCAAGTTATTGGTGGAAGCCTCCTGCTGTGGCTCTATAAGATGTTTTTTTCTTTCTTTCTTTTTGAGTACTGTTCCTCTCCATTCTGCTTTGCACTGGAGTGTTTTAAGAGATGCAGCAGCAGATGAGGATTTGAAAAGGAGGCTAAAATGTGCAGCTCGCTTTCACACTGAGATATGCAAGTCTGTGAAACGGCTCCTTAAAGCCCGTGAAAGTCCGTCCCTGGAGACTTCTGAAAAGTCTGTGGGGGATGGAGGGGGCCTAATAAAGCACCACTGTCAAGGTATGCAGAGTTGTGGTCCAGCTCTCTGCTGTTTTACAGAGTTGGAGCTGACTGTATATTCTTAAACTGACAGGCTGCTGTATTCAGGGTCCGGCATGTAAACATGTTGCCAACATGATTAAAAGCAGTCAGGACGCTGTGGTTTGTTCAAACAAGGTGTTTACAGTTGTTATATAGTCATAGCTCAGCAAAAAAAACTTTGGTAGTGAGTAATTATAAAAAACAAAAAGCTTAAAGTTTTACAATCCTTCCACATGGCCTAAATAACACCCTGTCAAAATTGGAAAAGTGGATTACATGATACAAGAGTTTAGAAAATTAGCAAACTGTTTGCTTTGATCTGATGAGATTTTACTTCATTTGATTCCACCAATAATGTCTGAAATAAATTAGATTTATTTTCACTTGCCAAGAGGATAAATGAACATTTCAACCTATTTAAAAACTATGAAACCAGTGTTGAACTTTAGCTCATCAGACTCAGGGGAACATTTTTCAGAGGCTGAATCTTTTTTCATATTGTGGCCCCTGACTCCTGTGGCTCCACTTTTCATGAGGTCAACAGTAAGACGTCTGTGATGAATTAGAAAAGTGACTCCAGACCACGCTGCCGTTTCCTGACAGCCTCTAACTCATACGTCATCGCCCAACAGAAATGCATATGGATGATGCTTTGGACCTTCTGGAAAAAAAGAAAAACTATAAGAAAAGCAGGTTTCAGGGAACTGGCAACCCGCTGAAGCTCTCATTACACAAACCAAACATAGGAAGGTGCTTACATGTGCATGTGTCACACTATTTACCGTAGGCTGAGCTGTGCTTTTATTTCACGTCATACAAAAGGACAGTGGGATTCCTCACAGCGTTGGTGATGCTTACTGTGATCTCTATGTTATAGGAACTATTATAGGATGGTCAGGGACGGGGAAGCTGGAGTGTAAGGGAGGTTTAGGTTCTCAGTACTAAACTCACCATGAAAGCAACACTGGGATGTTTATAATCGAAGCATTAGTTGTACAAAAATGGCCTAGTTAAAGCTCAGACCTAAATTCAATAAGAAACCTGTGACAAGAATAGAAACCGTACTTTTACAGATTTCCCTCTCTGACTGAGCTGGAGTTAGTTTACAAAGACAATAGACAACGGTTCAGTCTGTAGGGGAGCTGATGCTGACAGACCACAATACATGTGAAGCTTTTAATGCAGCCACTAAATCAACAACATATTGGCCGACGGTCTCTGATGAAAATCATACATGAGGTTAGAGCGAGTAACATGACTCAGCTAAAAACGTCCCATTGAGTGTGCAAAGCTCTGCATTGCTCTGTAAAAAGCTGAACCACAACAACCGACTAGACATGATTGATGCTTCCTTAGTCATAACATTTCCTTTCTTAATAATCAGTCGGCTAATTACCTGGGAGATTTGTAACGTTCTGATATTTCATGCTTTTATAGCCTGAACTCACTCTTTCCAGAGCTAATGGGAAAACAAACGTTTATTACAAGTGCAAGTGCTGTTGACCCTCGTAAGAGATGTAATTGCTCAACACGTTAATGACCATGTTGCCTTATGGTTAATGCCTTTACAAAGTGAGCTGCGCTCCAACTCAATTCATGGTTAACAACACCTTATCGTTAAATAATTATATGCTGAGCATTTACTTTACCGTGCTGAAGCAGGCAGAGCCCAGACAGAGGCAGGAAATCTCCGGAACGAGCTAAGTTTCTAAAAATAATCTTGAAAAGAAAGATGGATATAAAAAGATCTAAAATAAATACTACAGTGACAATCATAACTTTACTACAAGAAATGGGGACGCTGATCAAACAGTAAATATTTCACTGTGGTTTAAGCAGGAATCAACATGTTCAGATCTTTTCCTTCTCATCTTCAGCGGTCATCTGAAATTGTACCCAATCCTCTCATCATAAGACAAACAACATTATAATCTAGCTCATGTTTTCGGCAAAAATGTAGTCAAGTCTAACTTCTGTAGTAGTTGTATGATTTCATGGAAACCAAAGAAAAAGAAGTAAAACAAAAAGTCCACACATGAAATTATCCTTGGCCTTGGCTTTTACACGTGAATCTTTAGCTCCTCAGGGGTAGCGGTGTTCCTTTTTAGATAATGGTTTATTGTCATGAAATATTAAAGCATCTCAGCCCACGTTTAAAATTTGAGAAAGGCAGCTTGGTGTTTTCCTACAGCAGATATGAGGAGGATTTAATACGAAATTATATGAGAATAAATCAAAATATTAGAGAGAAGATTAAAGTCACCAAAAATGGGGATGGACATTTCTGTTGGTATTTTGTTCTAAGGATAAAACACAGAGAAGAGATATAAAGATGAAACATTGCAGATTTTTAGGATTTTGTTTTTTGTTTTGTTTTTTTATAAATAGTTATTCTCCCTTACTTAGTTAAGTCAGTTCTGGTTTATTGCAACTTTTAGATGCATCTCTTCAGCATCCCTGGCTTCAGCATGAACCTATTAGCAGAGTGTGGCTGCAGCTAGATGGTTACTTTGGACATTTGATTGTGGTGTTTGGAACAAGACTCATCTAAACGTTGCAGGGTTTACATTTGAGCCTGATAAACTGTACAGATTTCATAACATGTCTCTTTGCTTTCCCTGTTCTGATGTAACGGGATGCAGATGCTCTGTCTGGGCTAATGACGATTCACACCCATTCAGTCATCCTGCTTAACCACTAGGGGGCGTTTCGACTGAAATCATAAAGTATGGAAAACTGCAAAGGAGGGACAGTAATATCAGAACAGAACTAACTACAAATCTCAACACTTCACGCTTTAAACCATATGTTTCCTTTTTTAATGCTTAGACAAACTTAAGGCCTGTTTTAACGAGCCTAATACGTAACAAACAGAGTTTAGCTTTGCACTGACAAACCCGGAGCATGCAGAGAAATAACTCAAAATAATCTGATTTAAGGGGTTTTACCCTTCAATGATTGGATGCAGTTGGGTTTCCTTAGATGACAGAAGGTTCAACTAATCTGACTGATTGATTAGACTGTTGTCTGTAAAATGCCTTGAGACGACGTGCTGTGAAAGGAAGGCAACAGAATCTAGAAAAAAAACACAAACTCCTGCCATCACTCTCTCTTTTATTTGTAAATCTCAGGGAACGATCCAACAAAGGCTCGGTTTATATTTTGAAAATTGTGAAGCTCAGTGTGAAATTCTTTGTTTTATGCACTTGCATATAAAAAGCTCTCCCATCGTTCAGTTTCAGCCTGAAGGCTATAGTGTAATTAGCCCCCGCCTTTTATTTAGAACCCATCTGACCTGTTCAAACACAGCCTCCAGCGCAGTTAGAACCAGCGAATGAGACAATAGTCGCCCAGATCTGACATTCTCAACATGAATGACTTGGAACTAGAATAGATTAGATTAGATGAGTTTTATTGATCTCACAGCGGAGAAATTCACAAATAATTGGCTTAGTTCACAATAATTTGGCTTGTAAAGCAACATGTGTTGAATTTTCATGTTACTTTTAGTTTAACTGAACGTTGCAGAGGAACAACATGGAAGGTGAGTGAGAGTCTGTTGGTGCTCTTCTTCACTGACTTTGTTACACAGAATCTTTGAAAACAATGCAAAACCCTTTGAGTGAAAAACAAAGGAATGTGCAAAACGATAAGGGGGTGGATCTCCTTTCTGACATCAAAAGTCTTCTCTTTGCTTATAAAATGGAAGAAAAGTCTCATTTACAGAGCAAGAAACAAAAGGAAAGTTTCTCCTTAAGTGGTTTAAAGATGGCAGCAGGGCATTAATGTAGAGATGGCAAGAAAACACACAAAACATTTAAGTAAAATGTCCTTTGTTCTTCATTTTTTCGATATGTATGTGAATGTGTTGGCATCTAGTGGTCGGGTCTTTTGTTTTATGTTGTTGACCTATCAGGTTGATGGCGTCCTATCAGGCTTTTGGATGGGAGAGAATACTTTGACCCTCATTATCTCACAGGGATGTTCTGACTTTTATAAATAACAGTCCTGCCTTTTTATATCCCCAAATATTCTAAACTGGAGTTAGATATTCAGATTTCCATGTATCACATGAAGCTTCTTTGTCCTAAACTCTGAGGGTCGGCTCATTTTATGCCCCCTTTTACATCCCCTGCTAAGAGAGTGGAAAGTCTTAGCTGAGGAAACTGGGCCTTGGAAATGATCCATTTTCATTTTCAGAGCATGTGCACTGGTAATTAATTGACTTCCTCCTTGGTTTACATTTTGTCAAGCACTCCAAAGAGCAAAAAGCAGGTGGCTGAATTAGCATATCCTTGAAAATGAGGCAACTCAAGCCTGGGAAATCCTTTACCACGGCGTTCTATATCCCCAGAAAACTTCCACAGGGGTAATGACAGATGTCTCAGTCAGAGTCCTTTGAGGCCAGGGAAGCTCCTGTTTAGCTGCAAGTAGCCGGAGGCCACACGATTACATAGAAATCAGGTCACATCAAGAAACAGATCCCAAAAAATGTTGGTCTAACTGGTTTCTCTAACTTTCTGATGTTTAGAATGAGACAGGCACCATGAGACTATAAAGTGCACCACGATCTGCAGGTTTCCTTTGGTTTTATGCAACTGTAACACACTACAGAATTTATTAACAAGGAATTTTATTTCATTCTTTTACGCCTTTTTTATTTTATCTCATGTAGACCAGGACAAATTTCCCCAATGGAGACAATAAAGTAATAAATCTAATCTGACTTGGTCGGCCTGGACTGTGTAGTTTTATTTAACCTCAAAGCATAAAAGAGTTTTCTAATCCAATACTACTTCCCTTTTAAGTGTTTTGTTTTTTCTTTTTCCACTATGATGTTTCTACAGAATCCTACTTCGGGGACAGCTACTGCAGCATACAAGCCATCCAGGATATTTCCAGTTTCCAGCTGTCACTGACTTTCAAAACAAGTCGTCGAAGTGGACTTCTGCTCCTTGCTGCTGGACTGGAGGACTACCTGTTCCTTGAGCTTCTGAATGGGAAACTACAGGTAAGTGTTAACTGAAACAGAAGACATATGTTCATGTTCAGTTATGTTGTTCCCAAGCAGAGTTAAGCCTTTTTAGGTATATGGAAATTAGTGAAAGAAACCCATATCCGTATAACTGGCTGCAAACTGGCATGTTTATGCAACTAGACCATGTGTCAGCCATGTAGACCCAGTTACCCTTAACATGCTCATGCTGACAAACAAGAACAGCAGACTGCAGCCAACCAGTCTAGTGTGAATTTTACACTCCATCATTTTTCCATCATGTCATCACTTCACATGAAACCTTTTTCTCTCTCTCTGCATTCATCATTTACACCCCACTTCATCCTTAATTTGTCTACCTTTTTTAAATTTCCTACGGTTTTTAAATTGACTTGGCGCTAAGTTCAGGACTATGTGTTTTTAAAACATGAAATTTAAGGCCTGGCTAATTCAGGAGGAGTTTCCACAAAACCAACATCCCAGTCCACTTTACAGCAAATGAAAACCCTCAGATGGAGGCTGTGCACTCTCTAGGTAAAGAAAAATAAACAATAAAAAAAACATCTCCTGAGCATTATGTGCAGCCATGTTTAGATGTTTTTCCACACTGGGTTCGTTTCTCCTGTTGTAGCTACAACGGGGAAAACCAAAAACTAGGGAAAGTTTCCAGGTTTTTAATTTTTAAAATCTTTGGATTTACATTTTTCTGGATGCCTGGATGTGAAGTAAGAAGGCCTGACCGAGGTTGAACCAAACAAAATGCTCAATGAAATCATTAAAAAGTGTTGTTCATTTTTTACATAAAATAGTTCTTTCTTGTATTGTTGGGTTGTACAGGTTGTACGTCACTTTAATGATAAAAAACGTCCATAGTATGTTGGTCTGCCGTTTTCACATCCCCAGAAAGAGATATTTTAGACGTGTATGTACCTATTGTGTGCATATATTTCAGAAATCCAAAACTGTTTTATTCAGCCTTAGACAATCGACACAATAACTAGTTTCTTATTGAAAATAATGTGGATCTGAAGCTACATTTTTCTTCATATATATTTTTTTCTCTTTCCGTAGGCACGAATTAAACTAGAGTCTGAGGAAGTGATCCTTTCCTCTTCTCAAGGAGTGCAGTTGAACAACCTGGTGGACCATCAGGTCTTACTGACAATGAAAGATGGCAAGCTCACAATGACAATAGATGGTTTGTTTTCAACATATGTTCCAGTGGATGTTGGTGAAGAAAGACTGAATATTGACCAAGGAGTCTGGCTTGGAGGAACTGGTGACCTGGACACTCCCTACCTCAGCAATGCCATCCCACCTTTCCGTGGTTGCATGAACAATGTTAAATTTGAATCCCATGAATTTAACATTCTCACTTTGGCATTTAAGCAATGCCACGACACCAAGGAATCCTGCAGCAGTGAGTTTGATGATGTGGAGGGAGAGGCGATCAGTTTTAGCACCCCAGAATCCTTTGTGTCTTTTCCAACATGGAGTGGATCTACTCATGGTGAAAGGACACTTGTGTTTCTAATGAAAACCACCATAGATGAAGCTTTACTTGTTTTCCACCATGGCAGAGAGTCAGACTTCATTGCTATTGGCGTCTCAAGAGGCCATCTCAAGGGCGTTCTGGACCTTGGGGATCGTGTGCAGGTCCTTGACAATACGAAAGTGCAGTTGGATGATGACCAGTGGCACAGAGTTAAAGTTCAGATTAGCCCGGCCTCTTTCGTTCTTGATATAGACAGCCAGCCATCTTCCATTTCTCTCGATTCAGCACAAAAACTGGATTTGATAGGAAATCTGTATTTTGGAGGCATCCAGGCTAAAATGAAGGAGGTATTCCGTGAAGGTGGGTCCTTAGACCGTTTGGAGGAATACATGACATCTGAGTCATTTGTTGGATGCTTTGGAGAAATCACAGTTAATGAAAGGGGCAGAACCCTGCAAGATGCGGTGGTCACCAAAGATGTTCATATAAAATGTGAAGGAGAAGACTACGACTACTCAGCTTACTATGAAAATGAGATGACGACCACTTCGCCACCTGTCGTCGTTCAGACCCCCGATCCTGAAACAAGAGAGCAAGACTGTTATCCAACAGATTCTGAACCTGAGGTGTTCAGAAATGTTACTAAATTTCTCCATATCACCCCTTTGCTAGTTCCTGAAGGCGGAGAAACTTATCTTGATATCAACAACCTGAACCCCACATTTGACCTCGGTGTTGCAGGACTGCATCAATCTCAGATTGTCTTTGGACTTAAGAGTGACCCTCTGTATGGCCTGGTTGATATCAACCTAAAAAGAAACACAGGAAAATTCACCCTCCTGGATGTGGTCAACAAGAAAATTAAGTATATGCATGATGGAAACGAGTTAACCGGAGATAAAATCCAACTAGAAGTCACTGCTCAAAGTAACAGCTACCTTCCAGAGTGCTTAAAAACAGCGCAGAGTTATTTGCTTCCTGTTATAATCATTCCAAGCAGTGCCAAGCCAGGTGTCGCACAAATTTTTATCACAGAAAAGGGAAGGTCTCATTTGAGTCCCAGTCTTCTTAATGTAACTCACACAAACTCCAGCTGTGACAAACTAGTCATAACTGTAACATCAAGTCCTTCTTTTGATTTCGGTTACCTGGAAAATAGTAAGCAACCTGGAAGAATAATTTCAGAGTTTACATGCAGAGAACTGAAAGATGGAAATATCTTTTTTGTACACAAAGCAGGTGAATTCAGTGAAATTACCATCGAAGTGTCTGATGGTTTGACAGTAACTCAGTCGGAGATTTTTACTCTTTCGCCAGTGAAACCATTGGTGGGGATTTTCACAAATACTGGCCTTAGATTGGTCCAAGGGAGCAACGAGTCAATAGGGATTCATAATCTAGAATCAGTCCCTTATCCCCGTAATGGGGATGTCACTTATTACATTACACAACCCCCAGAGTTAGGAGAATTAAGAGTTAGGACAAGTGATGGCATGTACAAGAAAGTTTCAAGCTTCCATCAGTTTCATCTGGAACAAGGGCTAATTAGGTATTTTAGCACAGATGCAAGTGACCAAGAAGCGAGTGTGGTGGATACATTTCAGTTTAATGTCCATCTGGGAGATGTTTCTAATTTAAATAACGTTTTCCATGTTGAAATACTACCCCCCAAAATAAAAGTTTCACACCTGGAGCCTTTGAAAGTCAAAGCTGGAGCAAAACAAACAATTGAAAAGCTTCAGGCTGAAGTGCGGGGGAGAAACCCAAACCCACAGACGATTGAATACATTCTTGTCAAGCCTCCTACACTTGGAAGTCTGCAGATATTCGATGACGAGTTGAACGAGGGTGACATCTTCACACAGAAGGACATTTTGGACAATGCTTTGACTTACACTGCACGAATGCAAGAAGCTGGGGATAATTTTGACCAGTTTCAGTTCAGAGTCTTTGAGGAGGGCCTATACTCTCCTACATACAACTTCCCAATCAGCATACTGTCCAGTTCTGATGAGTATGCTTTGACCAATAGGGAGCTGGTGGTTATACAAGGGGCTGAGCAAATTCTGGACAAAAAACATCTCTGGCTTCAGTCTCCAAGTTCTGTGGACTTTTTGTATAATATCATACAAGAGCCAAAGCATGGACGACTCATACGAGATTCCCCACGTGGAGAGCCGAGATTTGAGGGGGCCATAAAAGTATTTAGCAATGAAGATCTTGAATCTCAAAGGCTGATTTACAAGCATGATGGCTCCAGGACCACCAGCGATGAGTTTCATTTCTTAGCAAGTCAGGAAAGTTTAGATAGTCAAAAAAAGGTGAAAGGTGTCTTTAAAATACAGATCCTCTTCAAGAATGAGCATGCACCTGTGAGGATTGTGGATAAAGTCTTTAATGTGTGCCGCCGTGGTCAGCGCTTGCTCACAACTGATGTCATTCAATTTAGAGATGAGGACTCGAATTTCAATGACACTCAAATTGTCTATGCAAGAGAGGGAATTCTTTCAGGCAATATTGTGTCGGCATCCAACCCATCGCAGGATGTTTTCCGTTTTACGCAAGCTGACCTAAGAGACAAGAAAATCTTATTTCTTCACTATGGAGCAGATGTGGAACAGTTTCCCCTGCAGGTTTCAGACGGCTTCCATTTAACCACTACGCTGCTTCGGATCCAAGCTGGCGATCCCTACCTGAGAGTGGAGAACAATACAATATTCGCCGTTGACCGCAGAAGTACCAGGACCATTAATACTAACGTGTTGAGTGCTGACTCCAACTTGGACATCAGAGATGACAGAGAGATTAAGTTTCAAGTGACATCCCCCCCCACTGAGGGCAGGATTATTGTGAGTGGGATTGAGGCTTTGGAATTCACCCAGGAAGACTTAAAAAAAGGAGTTGTATCATATGAGCATAACCACGAAAGCCTGAAGGCCAAGGATTCCTTTGGTTTTACCGTCCGAACGGACAGGGGACAGCATTATGAAAGGGGCATATTTAAAATAACATTTCAGCAAGATTACCTGGGAGAGCTGGAGGTCATAACCCACAATGTCATTTTTTCCTTCGAGGGAGAGCCCACTATAATCAGCCAGGACCATCTCAAGGTAATATTTACAATCTCTTTGCTTTCATTCCGTTTGAAATAAATTATCTCCCTCTTGCAGTTTACAACTATAGATATTCAAATTAAAATGTGAAAATCATTCCGATTACATTTTCTCTAGTCAAATTTGAAGTTTAATCAAATCTGGCAGTTTTTGTGAAGGGAAATTGAAATTAAATTTCCCTTTTGTTTCTTAAAGTTTGCTTGAATTTTGTCCAGTTTTTGAAAAGAGGCATTCACATGACTCCTCAAAAAACGTGACTGTTTCGTAATCCTTCTTCCAATCTACCACATGAAAGCCGGGCCGATCTGACTGTACAGCTGCAGCTTTTAATTTGGTTTATGCAGTAAATTGCAGTCTATTAAGTGTGGAAAACAGAGCACTAAGCATCCCCTCAGGAGCTTCCTGAAGCCTAGAGTTATTTCTAAGATGAGCCTGCCTGCACTTCATCCTGAAAGCAATTAATGAATTTTAAATTGCCGGTCCAGTCAAAACGCACCCTGAGTTCTGCTTTGTAGGTTTTGACAATGGAAATAATGAGAAACATTTCCGAAAGTACAATATTACATCTTGTGAGTTTTCAACCTGCAATATCTACCTGTGGGTTCACAACCCAATGAATACAACATCTAACAAAGCATTGACAGAATCCTGCTGGGATGCAGATCTGACCTTTGGGAGGTTTTCTGTCCTCGCAAAATGAAAAGACGCCTTGTGTTCTTGGATAAAACATTTAAGAAATCATTAGTATGACTGCTACACAGCTTGATTAGGAAAACTGATTAAAATATTTCACAGTGAGTTTTACTTTACATCTACTTAAGCAAAAAGAAATGTGATAAAAGTACCTTTAAGAGTTTTCTACCAAAGTTGTCTTGAAGTACATATCAGCCCCTTAATGCACAAAACACCACATTCATTAAGTATACATGATAACATTGCATAGTGAGAATGAACCAACAAGAGCAATACACTTTGATTTAAGTGCTTATTCAAAGCAGAACCTGCAAGGCAAGTTAATCTGACAGACGTTTTACACACATATTCTGATGAACCACTTTAAAACATAACCTGCTTCCACTGACTTGTTTTCCAAACTGGTTAAGATGACTTTGCATAATTTACATTATTACACTTTTGTTCCCCTTTAGTTTTCCAAATAGCGCTGCAGCCTCCTGCCCAAGATATAATTTAGCTTTGTATTATTAATCACTTACTGAGTCTAAATTACCTGTGATAGGTTCACGGTTGTTTCACCGTTAAGGATGCTATCTCATGAGAATATTAAGTTAGAAAATATCATGATAAGTGCAGTATGGGTTTAAACACTGAAGTTCTTTAAACGTGCATTGTTATTGTGGTGTGGTCAAATGTAATACTGTTGTTAATTAATATTGTTGCTCAAAGCAAGTTCCCCCAACTGATAGCATTTCCACGGGAGCTTTTATGACGCTGGATATGAATGTTAAGTATCAAAGCGAAAACAAACAGCAGAAATAACAGAACGGAGTCGCTGTGGGTTTTGTCTCACTGAACAGTTGCCTGAAGGCAAAACTCATTGAAAACAAAGTAAATAATTCTACTTTTTTGTGACTTTTTGTTTAGTTTAACTTCCATCCTTCAGGAGCTAGCAGCACTACAAAAATTAGCTTGACAGTTTCCTGTTAATTAACAGCGCTACAGCTAACATTTGCATTAGCATCCGTGCCTATGAAAAAACGTGGACGTTCCTGCAGCCTCAGGATAGTTGTTCCTGTCGTCACTGACGCATGTCTTCACAAGCATTTCTATCTAGTCCAGAAAATTTGGCACAAAACAGAATTTTGTGTTGGAAACCTTTCAGCAATCATCCTTCACCACTTAAATAAAATCGATTTTATTTCATCAGTGTTAAAATGTCTGTAGCAAAATATATTTGTTTAACGACTTTATAAACAGAAGTTATAAATGTATAAAATGGCATCATGCTGCGCTATTTACGTGACTTCATCCTTAGAGACAGATGTGTAATTAATTTAGATATGAGCCATGTTGAGGTTTGTCAAAGTGGTTTTAGATCATTCTTTTAATTTTGTTATTATCTGTCTGATAGATGCCAACGAATTTGTCAAAAAAAACTTGATCCTTGTGTCAAATACAAAGCAACTAAAACCTAGATGTTTATTTACTTCTATTTTTAACCTAAATGCCTGCCTATATGTTGAAGATATATATTTCTGTTTATAGAAATCCTGTTGCTGCTATTAAAGTTTCTAAGTTACCAATAGCAATGCAGGGGATGAAACTCACTGACCAGAGGGAATGAGTCTCTGATAAGTTCAGGATTTCTGTGACCGTTGTAGCTCTTTTTATGGGTCCCCTGCTGCTGAGGGGCTCCTGCATTGGTGTCTCTGTGCTCCCATGACTGCCTCTTAGAGACTTTCTTAAAAAGAAACACCCTCAGCTAATCATGTAGGCAATAAAAAATCAATTTGACATAATTATCCAAATGTCAGCCTAAACTACTTCAACAAAATCTTTGTGGTTAAATGAAAATTGGTTTATCTTCTGTCCTGATTTGATGCAGTTAGTTTTACTCCAATATATGAAGTACTGATAAATGTCTACTTTTGCCTTCCAGGTGGAGCAAGCAGGTTTCCTGCCCACAGAAATTATCTTTACACTGAAAAGATTACCTGAGCGTGGTCACGTGGTCATGCTAAAGAACAGCTCAGATGTCACAGCCTCTCCGGTCCTCGACTACATCAATTCTTTTTCCCAAGAAGACATCAATCTGGGCCGGGTCTTTTATGTGTCTGCATTATTGCTGGTAAATGGGGATTTATTTTATTACTTTCAGTGGTGACAGTCTGGTTCTGATCATGTTAAGACAGAAGAACATGTGGCTTATCAAAGAATCAGTAAATCATGTCAACATCTGTCTCTTTCAGGGAACAGATTATTCCACCATGAACGTAAGCAACGGTTTCGAAAAACTTCAAAAAAAATGTATCAGGCGGTTTGCCATAGAACCAGTGAATCATTTCAACACCTGTTTCTTTCAGGGACAGGACTATTTCACCGTGGACGTGAGCAACGGTTTCAACTCACTGAAGACAGGCTTGACCATGATGGTGGATATTTTGCCCCGTTTTATACCCATCCAGACCTCCAACTTCACCATAAAGGAAGGCCTCAGTAAAGTTCTGGATCAAGAGATCCTGAACATCTCACATCCCTTCTATAACTCAGTAAATATCGCTTTTACTGTTGAGGAGTTTCCACAGCACGGTGAAATACGCAACCCGGAGGGAGATGAGCTGATATACTTCGCATGGGATGATGTAAGCATCTACATACACACTGTACGCAGAGTAATTATGAAGAACAAGTACTCAAATACCAAGGAGTTTTTCAGGGCATATATTCCTGATGGGATGTAAAAATCAACACCCGATTTTGGTCATAAGATTTTCAAAACAATCAAAAAAACAAAGAAACTCTTCTAGAACTGAGCTGGTAACTAACTGAAGGACCTTCAGGATGTCTCCTTCAAGGAAGACTAGTTGTGAAAAGCTAAAGAAGGACTGTAGTCTGTTCTCGACTGTCTCGGATCTAGAACTTTCTGGTGCACTATTCTTTGCACTATGATCTTTACTTTGGTCCAGATTAGAGGAAGTCTAGCAACTTTATTAGCTTTCTCTTAAGCTTTTTTTGTTTTGTTTTATTTTTTGCTGTGAGTTTGAGATCCTTTTTTTGCTGAATAATCTCCCTCATATCTATCAAAGGATTATTATTATTACTATTATTATTATTTGGATAAGAGGAAACACTGTTATGCCAGTTGATCTTCAACAGGAATTAGTTCTGAACTTGTTCCTGTTTGTTATTCTTCTAAATATTTGGAAATCAAATGGCTCCAATTTGAACTAGTTCCTCATTTATCACACTTCATCTAGCGCTTAATGTTCATAAGTCAAAAATAGTGGTTATTAAGTAAAATATTGAATGTGTTTGAAGCAAACTATCTGACAGGTTCCTCAGTCATGTAAACTGAAAACATTTTTGAGTTCAAGCTGATCAGCATCTGAACTTTTATGCTTGAACAAAAACATGTAAAGCAGAGGATTACTGTTTATTTGCTGCTTTCTGGTAAAATTATAATCACCCCCCCTGTAGATTATTGTCCCAACATGGCTTCCTGGAGATGAATGAAGCTTGTGTAGAAATATGATTCCCTAACAAATACTGATGTGATCAATTAGAAGAATATTAAAAGCTGACATGGCTCTTTGCCATTTCCTGTCTTTTACTTTCCAGTTGACATCAACTAAATGCATTAATATTTGGAAAACAGAGCCCATCAAGACAGCAGCACCTGTTGTACCGAGCATGTCCAGAGGTTGTCCAGCGGCTAAGTCATGCAATTTACAATTGAACACATCTAAGTAAAAATTTGCAGGAAACCAATTAAAGGAAAATTAAAATTGCATTCATCAAAACATCCCATTGTGTTCTATCTTTGAGAAACAAAGAAAGAAAGAGTGTTTGTACTCCACCCTAATCACTCAGGGAAATACAGTAAAACATCTCATTTGAATTACTGCATCGTGGTCGCTGCGCCACAGCAAGGCATCACAGTCAAGTTTTCCCCAGCTATTAGCATTTAGCTCTGTTTAGGGTTTGTTGTGCTGTTTCAGGCGGAGTTATGGGCGAAGAATGTGGAAGCTGCAGCAGCACATCTATCTGCTCTCACCCCATGTGGTTGAGCTGCCCCAGCTTTGGGAAAGTATGAAAAATGCATGAGTTCTTACAAGCGGAAAAACATCATGCATTGTGAATGGAGAACATAGTGTAGCGGAGATAGTTAGTCACAAATCTCATAGTTGCTACAGTTAGCCTCACTTCTTCTCTTCCTCACCCTCTGCTTTGCAGAGCTGAGGTGGAAAAGCTGACTTTGCCTTCGGACTGCTCCAAGCAAAAATAAACTGGCCTGTAATGAGTAGGTGCATACAAACGTCCTGCCAGCTGCTCCCACCAGATCCACTCATGTGTTTCCTAAAGATTCTAACCTGATATATTAATTTGTCTTATGAATAGTTGGAGTTATGTTTCTAGAATAAAAAAGGAGACAATAGTGGAAAGTCTTTCAATCTTCCAAGAAATGAAGCCCATAGAAAAGCAGCTCCACCTACACTTTTGAACCATTCTTAAAAAGCTCTCCTCTAAAAAACAAAAGGTTTGATTGTAAAAAAAAGTCAAGAATCAGGAAATCTTGCTGAAGTTTAAATAGCTTTCAGAAACACAAGTAACAGAAGGAAACATGCAGAGAGATTTACTTATATAGATCTACATGAACTTTAGCTTGAAGACTGTCAGGACACATCTGGTTTAATTTATCTTCTTAGACCAAACGTGTCCCATATCAGTAGAGTCTGAGTCATGCAGAAACACGCAGCGCCTCTGTTCAACCAATATACGCTCTCTGTTAGGTCAAAGATGTGATTCAGGTTTTGGGATAAAGGACGATCATTTTACTTTTTTGCATGTAAAGTAAAATGATTTGGTTCTGCAGCTGAAAATCATGGTTTCCCTTAGAGACACTAACACCTAGACCTCAGCTGTCTGAAAATATTACAAATGTAAAAAATCTCCCAGTGGTTAATGGAAGCCTTAATGTTTCCATTGGATGGTTGCCCACACATAAGCCAATGATTATTCACTTTAAAAAATGTAGGTGTGAGACAACGTCTCAGCAAATGATCAACCTTTAAGCACTTCCTGTCAGAGGAAGAGCCTAACATTGGAGTAAAATGGCTTGTAAATGTAAAAATATTATAACAGTTTAAGTGAAGCTATTCCAGATGACTGTAATGTCAGCCTGTTAAACGGTTTACATTCTGCAAACGTTTCACACAGGAGGATCATTAGGAGCGTCGCCTCCTTCCTTAATGTCCCGTGTAGGTTTTCATGGCTTCAGTACAAGCAAGCGTTCAACTGAAATAATTAAAGGAAGGAGATCCTACAATCTGGGATGTTTTGATTTTTTTTATTCCTAACTGTAGGAAATACAAAAATCAGAGGCTAGCTTTTAGTTTTGCAGGTTTTCTTGTAGTTTTTGGAAGTGAGGTTTTGTTGGGCAGGTTTTTAGCAGTTAGGACCCGACCTGCAGCAGCTTATCAGCGCCGTCGTCATCTGGTAGAAATCCAGACTAGTTGGTTCTGAGGCCTAAAGGTCTGAGAGGATCCAAGTGGAATTCTAGCATCTCAAGAAGTTATATTAGTTTAATGCAAACTAATAAATGCCAGCGAATCAACAAATAAGATTTTCCATTATGCTGCTTTTTTAGGATTATGCTAAACTTTAGTTTAGCATAATACAGAACGCAGCATTTTGAATCAACAAACACAAAACATAATTAATTATTCGCTTAAGATAAATATCAGTGCATGTTATTCTTTTTTTCTTTCAAGTGTTTAACATCCAGCCACATATTTATTTTCCCAGGTACCAGACCTCCTGTTTCACTGACTTTGTCCACAGATCATGGGATTCATTTGGCCCTTCCGGCTCCATAAAGATGCTCCCTGTTTCTCAGAAACTTGTTCAGAGGAACTTCCAAGTGTTGCCAGAGCTGTGAGAAAACCTCCAGAGGATGCTGATACATGTGCTTTTATTTGATGCAGATCAGTGGAACAGCTGAAAGCTTCTTTTCTGTGTGAAGATTTAGCAGAGTTTACCTCACTTTGGCCACAGAAGATCGTTACCTGATATCTGTAACATGACAAACATGAGCTCTGCTTTTATTTGTTTAATTTATGTGTGACACAGTATCATAAGTTATAATAATCTCTTTTGGAGCAGGATTATCTAAGACTAAGAAAATCTTAGAGAAACCTTTTTTTTCAATCAATTTCCAAAAAAACTATGTTGCAGCAAAATCTTTTACTGAATCCAAACTTTACAATTAATTTCTACTTTTTATGCCTAGAGATTCTGGGCCCCTGGTGCCACCAGTGATTTTCTTAAAAACAATGAATCCCTTGGACTTGATATTTGGAAGGATGTGAGTCATGAAAAGCAAGAGAAAGAAAACATTTCAGATGGTTTTAAAAAATCAGCTTCTCAGACAGAATTTCAATGTTCAGTTTCAGTCTGGCTCCAAGACCGCCGGTTTTTCATGACACAGGTGTCCTCCGAGTTTTTCAACATTCAGGGTAACAAGTGTTTCAACAGCCTAACTAATCATCCAAATTAGAGATTAGAGAACCGCCTGATCCGACTGTAACTCTTCGCCCTTATGGGGAAAATATCCTTGATACTGTAAAATCCTTCTGATTGGGGAAATAGATCATGGAAAACTCTGAGATGGAACAAACAGTGCAGACGGAGGATTTTCTGATGCTTTTGTTGCTTTTTTTATTGTTGTAATTTGTTTTTCCTTCCATTCAAATGGAATAAACAATAAATAATAAATCAATCGGATCAAACAGCAGACAAACCCCAGAAAATGAAGTTGCTCATTAAATCATGACTGTGGAAACTGGACCTGAAGCAGCTTAGATTCTGTCTCTCCATCCTTCTTCTAGACTCCAAGAGCTCGATTTTTAGGCGACTGTCCTACTTTTATCGTCACCAGACGCTTCAGACATTGTCTGTGGTTAAGGTGGTTTCTCCACCTCACTTTTCTCTTACCCACAGCTCTCTGTGTGACAGCCAGCTTCTACATATTCAACTGAATAGTCACATCCCTTAGATGTAAGAATTAGTTGCATTTTTTATTTATTACAGTGTATGAATTTAATCTGTATGAGGTATTATATGAAGCTACACTGGCAGTACAATCATGAATTCATATCTATCCATTTTTTCTTGTGTCAAAAAACACTGAAACACCCAAACAAAGACTTTTCTGTTAACCTTAAAGTTTCATTTTTTGTTTAAGTGTGATGGGAAAAGGTCTGGATACTGAAGCTAAAGAGACTTTCGTTTGTTTGTATTACCATCTTTCAGTCGCCATCGATCTCTTTCTCTCCACTCTAGACAATCTGCTTCATCCTTAAAGCTAAACTAAATGTTTGTTTCAACGGGTTTGAAATTCATTTCAGATTCAGGAATAAGTGACATCTGGATGCGTTTTGTCTCCCGCAGGTGAAGACGGGACGTGTCCTCTACATGCACGACAGCAGCGAGACCACAGAGGACAGTTTTACACTCTCTGCCTACTCTTATGAGAATAATCGCCAAGCTCACAACATCACCATCTCAGTTTCTATCATCCCAGTGAACGATGAGCCGCCAAAAGTGACACGGAATATCGGCCTGGAGGTAAAGCTTCTCTCTGACACTTTGTTAGCCATTACTGAAAGCTTTTGTCTTTGGGGTAAAGGAGGTAGAGAGATGCTGGAGGAGAAACAGCTGAATGTTATAAAAAAAAAACGGTTTTATCTCAGTTCATTGGATGTGGATTTAGTTGTTATATAATATGCACAACATCAACCCGTTTATTTTAGGCTGTAGGGTTGCAGGTTCTACTGTCTCATTAAATCTGATCCAAATAATAAAGAGAACAGATAAAGAGCAGCAAATAAAAGGCATCATAAGAGTTTATGAGATTTTGAGGGATTGAAGGACAAAGTGTCTTAATGAAACAGATCAATGCTACAAAAATAGTATCCAATTATTACATGTTATAAATCTCATAATAATGCAGCTTTCTTAAGAAATCCAAAGAGTAATATCCCTTTGTGTGCTTTTCAGACAGTGGCGCTAAAAGCTGGGCTGTTAGCTTGCTATCTGCAGCCATAGGATCATCAGTAGCGGTAGCATGTTTTACTGTAGGTTAAAAAAAATAAACTACCTTAATAGAACATAGGAAATGATTGTTTTATTTAAAATCTCCAAACTATGACTTTCTGAAATGAAAAACTTATTTTTGTAAACAACAAATGAGAATAAATCTGCTTTATCCGTATAAAAGAGGAATGTTATTTTCTTCTACCATAAACCAGGATTTACCTGGGAAGCTCTGACAATGTCTGAAGAAAGCTGTTTAAACTTTACAGTAACTTTACCGTCTCTGGGTAATGCTGATAAAAACTAACTGCAAATGTTTGCCATGTGTAAAGGATGCACAGACTGTGTTCAGCCTATCTATGCTTGGATCGTAGGAACACAGGATCTTTATTATGAAGTCTATATTTCAGGTGTTTTATTGGACTGGAGGGAAAGACTTCTCTGGATATTTTAATGTTTTATCATCTCTTACTTTTGTCATTATTTTGGCCAAATTCTTACCACGTTTTCAAACTGGTTTCTGACTGTTTAGTAGTAGAAGTTTCCAAGGTTCAGTTGGGTTGACTCTGCCATTAAGGAACTTAAGCAGTAGGAAAGAAAAGGATCCAGTAATCAGCTCAGAAAAACTGGAAACCAACTGTGTCATTTAGCCCTCCCCGCTCTGCCTGCGGCTCCTCCATCTCCCTGGCAACCCGTATTTTTGGAAAACCAGACGGTGGACGAGACCGCTGCTTTCTGGCAGAGTGAGAGGCAGCTTCCAGTCCCTGTGACTCCTCTGCTGCGGCTGCAGAATGTAACATAATAAGGTACGGAGACGTGTAACCCACACAGAGCGGGGCAGGCCCCAGCTGCAGCAGCATGCATGTGTGTGCATCACATGTTAATACTTACATGGTCAGGATCACAATCCGTTCTGAATAAAGTGCACATCCATGTCTATCTCCATCAGGTTTCTTCTGAACTTTACATCCTGAGGTTCTTACTGTTTGTCCATCAGATCTATATGAAGAGAAATGCATAAACATTGATCTGACTTTCTAATATTTTCACTTTTTATACTCATAAACATTAGATTTTAAGGTACGACTGATTAGAACCTCATGTATCACTGCTTTCTTCTTGTCTTCGTGGTAATGAGGACTTCTTCATTTTCCTGTTGCCTTTCTGTTGTCAGTTCCTGCTCTAAGAACCTGAGCTCTGCTTCTAAACCTGTCGAGACTTTGGTTGTAATGGCTTCATACCCCAGAGACTCTACAGATAAAAGAAAAAAAACAATATTGTCTTTGAGTCACCTGCGAACGTAGTCATTTTTCTGTGGCTGCTACTTCATTAGTGTCTCAATATGAAATCTTATCCATTGTGTGCAATCAAATTGAATTTGCAATCCATCCTCTTTAGTTGCTAAATGCATTGATTGTTATATAAACCATCATTTTGCTGGATCGTTTTTGGAAAACCTGCCCTACATTGTGCAGGTAAAGAGCGTAACAATGTGGCCATCTAGTGGTAAAGGTGAAGAACTGCACGGTAAATAAATCCAGAGTAGATCCTAAGAAGTGCCTGATGAAGCAAAGATCACGGCACCTGTCAGTGGGTGGATTAGGTCAGGTTTTATTGCACAAGGTTGGTGTTAGAAGAAGGACAAACTGGGCAAGATCATGGCTGCTTATGTTAGAACACATCTCATAAACACAAACTACTGGTCCCTTCCCTCCATCCTTCACCAAGTCTATCAAATACAGTCAGAGAAAGCAACATGATTCATATGATCGTATTTTCTTGGTGCCTGACGTCTTTCAGAACTGCTCTGTTCGTTTACTGACGAGGATTTTTATGATCTGTCAATCATCCTTATCATCTTAAAGTAACTCGCATTAAGTTGTTCAACTTTCCTTCTTGCTGCACCAGTGTGGTTCCTCCAAACCATACGATTCAGCAGATGACATTTAACAGCAAACTGTCTGAAAACATTAGCATTAATAATAGCATTAACTTCCCCTTTAAGGTTTGGGACTTAAACTCTGATTACAGAACATCAGTAACGGCTGCTCCATAATTCCTTTAGCTTTTTCCAAAACCCCTGGAGACACTTTATGTAAGCAGACTAGGAAGAATGGTGGCCAGGTATCGTTCCATATGCATATCTGTCCTGGGCGCTCAGAGACAGTCCAGGTGGGAGCTATTATCAGCTGAGTCATCTCTGCATACTTCACCATATCTGGAGTTACTTAAAGAAATCTCTCTCTCTTCTGAAGGCTTCTGTGAGCAGAAGGATAAAGAACAGGAGTGCACTGAGCAGCTGTCTCTTCAAGAGATGGTGGGTTTTCTGCTGGAAGGCAAACACATCCACTTCCACTCTTTTCCACACAGAGTGGAATTGGCTCAGATTGTTTGAGTTAGTCTCCATTTACCCACCATCTCTGCAGCCTGAGAAATAAGGAATAACTACCAGGCCATGCGTTTGCAGGCTTAGAAGGAAAAAATAGCCCAGAGGAGAGAGACTCTCAATTGCTTGGTATTACTGGATGTCCACAGCCTTCAATGGTGCGGCTGGTTAAATGTTGCACACTTTGAGGCTTTACAGAGCCTTGCAAAATGTATAAACACCAATCCAACTGGTTTTTTAGATTAGAATTCCAATGTATTTTAGTGGGATGACGTGACGGTTAAGAAAAAGTTGTTTTTCCAACTTTTACAAACAAGAACATAAAAAGTATGAGTTATCAATGTTATTCGTATCTGTGGTTTTTTTCCAACTCTTTAAACACTTTAGGGGTCCCAGTGAAAATGAGGTTAATAATCTTTACATGAAATCACCAATTTTCAGCTAAAAGATTAAACCTGTAGGTTAGTGAAGAAGGACCATTATCAGCATATTGCTGATAATTGTAGGAACTTGCTGCAAGACGTTTGGCCTTATGCAGAGAACAGCAGCTGATTTCCTCTCAATCCTCACTTGTTTTTGAACTTATCCTCAGTTCCAAAAGTTGTCATCAGAGCGGAACAAAGACACAATCTCCCAGTTAAAGACAAAAAGGCCCCGAGTCTGTGATGATGGATTACAGCTTTGAACTGTTGATGCAGTGTGTCGTTGTGATGGAGCTTTGATGGAGTGTGAAACTGAACAGGATGTTTTACGCAGTGGACTGTAAGGCAACGAAATTATACACTTCAAAACACATTTGTTACGTTAGAGCCTGAAATACCGTATCGGAGATGGCAGATTGGAGATGGGGGGTTTGAAAGGAAAAGACGTTCATGGCTTCCCAACAGGTCCACAGAATAAACTCACAAAGTGGAAGCGAGGAAAGTTAGAACAGCAGCAGCTAAAGTCAAGGAGTCGTCCACAAGACTGAATAAACTGTTTGCTTTTTTATTATTCATCGTTTGTTCTTGAAGTTAATTAAAACATCTAAGTGGGGCTTTTTTTAGGAGTCTATGATTCTCTGCTTCCTTTAAATATTCGTAACGCTTTTGAAATCAGAAATATGGATGCACAGATAATAAATAAAATGTCTGTACCTACAACTGCTTGTGTTTACAGTCAGAGCAATGGAGTTGTATGTATTGTAAGACTTTTGCAAACAAAACTTTGTCTCCACAATAATAATTACAGATGTATTTTTAAATAAAATATTATATAAACTTTTCACCTTTATAAAGCTCCTTTTCCTTGGTTTTTACTATTTTTCAATTCCAAAAAAATGAAATTTGTTCATTTGTTTTTCATGCTAAAGTTAGCCATGCAAGCTAATATTAATGTAATAAGAGCAAACAAAAAGCTCCTTGTGTTACATAGTTTGTTATCAACTCAGAAACGTTAACCAGGCCTTCATTTGCAAACTAATGTCTTTGCAATGGATTGAATGAAATAAAAGCTAAATGAACAAAACGCATCACTGAAGCTATGTGAACATGTTACAGTTGTTTGTCAGATGTTTTAAACTAAAATTCTGACTTCATTCTCCTTAATCTTTGGACCAGAAAGCTTTAATATTCTCTTAGTCTTTCTGATCAAATGCATCTCAGATAAGATAAGATAAGATGAGATGAGTTTTTATTGATCTCACAGCGGAGAAATTCACACGTCACATACTGGCAAAGTAG
>JAUZNJ010069552.1:0-13786 GCA_034780135.1 Jordanella pulchra
AGTCTCTTGGATCAATGCATATCTGAACGTAATCAGTATCTCTTTTGTGTGTTGTGACCATGTTGGACACCCATTCTGTGACTCCTTGACCAGTTTAAAATAATTCTAGGGATTGCCTTCCATGGAGTTCATTTCTACTTTTTCTGCATGAATGTGACTTAAAGGGTTGACAATTGGTGACAAATATGAAGGGAATTTCACAGGTGAGTCTCCAGCCTCATCTTTAAACCGGTCTCTGTGTATTCATGAAACCCTTTCTGTGCTAAAATTCCATCATGATCAGTGTCAATATGGTAGACTTCTTTGCTCAAGCTAACCAGTTTCATTTGTATATTAGCCTTTAATCGTAAAATTGATGACTGATTGTGTTTTACAACTTTAAATTGCAGGTTGAAGAATTGCCCACCTAGCTTGCACTTGAAAGGAATCTTTGTACCTCCAAAAGCAACAAGACTTTTCTCTGTGCAGCTTGTGCAGGGTCTCTGTTTTGCCAATATTTCTTTATTTGTCCATTGAAATGGCATTGCATTTTGCTCAAACTCAGCATTTTTTCAATGTGGCTTTGTAGATCTGAAAAGTTTGTTTTTTTAACTTAATATTACTTTTTCGCAAATGCTACATTACTGTCCAAAAGCAGGCCATTGCTCTTGTGGATGAGAACCTCCAAAATTTGTTACTATGTCCTGGCTTCCTTAGACGTTGCTCTTCATTGTTTACTCTACAGATTTCTGTCACACTGGTGACATCATCAACGCTAACCCAGCATGGTGATGTCACCAGACACATGACGGCGGGGGCACAGAAGATACACAGCTTGCCAGCGGGGGGTCAGAGTCAGGTTTTTTTGTCAGTGGGAAGGGAGCCAAATGCCTTGTTAATCGGTCGATCCGTGTTTGAAAAACCTGGGTGAACCTCCTAATTTCAGTGGAAAAGAGGCTCAATTAGCTTGTCTTTTAATGCTTCACGGCAACCAGTTTTAGCAATGTTTCTTATTGTGCTCATATAGTCTTACCTGGTTTGTGTTGTTTGTTAAAGTTCTTACTCCCTGTGGAGATTCCCCTAGCTAGTATTTCAGTTAGTATTTCTCACACAGTACACATGTTTTGATGGCACTGTTTTATATTATTATTTTAGGATGCTTTCTATAATGGGTGCACACATTTAATAGATGTGTCTGTGTAGATTATTAACTGTTCACTTATTTTGCTAAGGTTGGAAGGACTAGTTGGGGGAATCCATCAGGAATCTGGAGAAGCTGTCAAACTTTTAGCTTAACTTTTAGCTTAACTGTTAAAAGACTGTTTGGCCATCTGCTGAGGCTAATTGGCATTCAAGGAGGCAGAGTCAGACATAGAAAAGGGAGCAGAGATATAAAAGGTATCAGCCAGCTCCACAGCGACTCTGTCCATGAAAGACACAGTTGTGCATTTCCTTCAGTTTAATTCAAGTCAGTTTTGGTACAGCCCGTCCAATTCCTATAAAATGTTTAAGCCTTTCCAAAAGAATATTATGATCGACTAAATCAAATCCTGCAAAAAGATCTAACAGAACAAGTACAGGTACAAGTCCATTATGTGAGGCCATGAGAATATCATTAGTGACTTTCACCAGAGCTGTTTCGGTGCTATGATGAGCTCTAAAACCTGACTGAAACCCTTAGTTGTAGCAGTGTGTGTGGCCGTAACTAAGAGAACAAACACAAAACAGCTTAAGAACATAGAGGTTAAGTGTTTTTGCAAAACAAAGTGATGGAATTTTCTAAAGTTTAAACAGCTTTTAGCAGCAATTACTGCTGTTGAACGTTTTACGTATCCTGCAAGAATAGATAACAGAGCTGCCAAGTTTGAGAAAAGGACTAGATTGAGTCTTTAGTGTCATGCATGATATGAGACTTTAGTGTCATGATGCGTTCAGCTGGAAAAAATTTGAGGGTAAACCTATTTTGATCACAATTAACCGACATCTATATTGTAAAAAGAGACTGCTTTAGGGGTTCTAAGTTGATATTAACAATTGTGTAACTGGCACACAAACACACACTGACACTAACGTTAGAGTCTCGCTTTCAAGTGTGAACTGGGCAAGAGAAGAGATGAATAAAATGTCCACAAATTTACAGTAAATACAGGACATAAACTTATAGTGATGTTAAAGTGGTACATATTAACTACAAAAGTGAAGAAGAAACAACGAATCAACACTGTATGAAATTAGGTGAGTTACCTTCCAGTAGGTATGAAGATGTCTAGTGAGTTTTAAATGTCAGTGCTGTTGTGTTAGGAAGATTCTTAAAGATGCCAAGACCCGCCTTACGTTGCTTCTGATTGGTTTATATTGTGTGGAGTCTTCTGTGGTTGGTTAGATCAGGGCATAAAGGACTGATGGACTGATTTGGGATTGGTTATCTCATTCAATCAATCAGTTACTCAAACTACAGCAAGCTGTATTAAATGAGTGTTGAATGGGAAAATATGTGTGAGAAATGTCATGTGTGGCGTGGTGGCATGAAAATGGGTCAAATTGCATGTCTGTCAAACTTAATGCTTGTACCTTGACACCTCTGAAATAATTTAGCTTTTTGTTTTACTTGAGATGGCAAGAGAATGAATACATAAGATGGATTAGCAGTGATGTTTAGCATGAGCAACTGTAAAAATAATATTTTATCATTATATTCTAGACTTTGAATATTTCTATTGATACCGGAATATTTCTGGTGCGTTTCTTTTACCAGAGGAGGCCCAGCATACAGGGTACCACCTTGGGATCCCTCAGAATGAGCTGACAAGGATTCTTGGTGAGAAGGCGCTGTTTTGGTTTCGCTCCTGTAACCACAGTGACGTGATCTTAGATAAGCACACGAATGGATGGATTTCTGTCGTCTGCTGAATCTTCTTGTTGCTCATGATTATCTCTGCTGACACTTCTTGTTTCGGAGCTTATAAAGCTCAGAGAGCAGATTCCTGTCCTTAGATATCATTCCAGTAACATGCAAACACAAATTTAATTTCTGAATCTCTGCACAAAATAAAAAACAAACAGCTTTCATGAACGCAGGTATGCCTCCAAAGAAGGCCATGTTGAGCAGGACAACTATCCACTGAGAAAGCTCCTAAGAAATGATGGTGAATTACTGTGTTTAATTACCTTTGTAAAGTTTGGGAATAGATAATTTTAAAATGTTTATTTGTTTTCCTTTTCCTTTTAGGCACTCTTGGTGCCTACGCAGAGGACACCTAGTTGAAATATGCTGTGCTGAACTGAAAATAATTCTTCCAACAGTTAAGTTCAACTGAAAGACACTAAAGAGAAAAGAGACAAACATCCTCTCATCTGGTGATGAGGGCAGCGGCACTTAACCTGCCCACCTTGTGCTCTACAACTGAGGAAACTGCTGTCCAAACAAGATATGCCTCCACACCGACAATTCAGTCCAACTCATCTGACTCATCTTCCTAGTTTTTTATCAGCAGCCAAACTTTCCCACGGACACATACAAAGTCTCAGTGGAGCAGCTTCCAGATCAAAAGTCATAGGGGAAAACTAGGTCTCTGAAATCTGACAACAGAGTATGACATTTCAGAAATGTTTTTTCTCTTTTATGACTGCCAGAGTATCCAATTATGGCTTGTAGGAAGCTTTCTATGTTCCATCGTATAGCTGCAAGTTCTGTAACATCAGTAGAACTTTATCATTTTCGGAATGAAGCCTGCACCGCACTAACACAGTACAGAAATGATTCTGCATAACAACAACTTGATGTTTTTTTTAAACTTTGTTCCAAGTAACCGAGTCGGGGGCCCTTTACTAGGGCCTATCCAGTCTCTGTACAAGTGGAGCAAGAATTTTGGTCCGCATTGCTGGCATTAAGTCGGATTTGTTCCCAGTGTATGTGTATGACTCTGACGGGGCTACCCTTTGTCACTGGTCCTGTTCATCAACCTTTATGGACCGAATTTCTAGGCGCGGCCAAGGGCCACAGGGGGTCTGGTTTGGGGACCAGCGGATCTCGTACCTCCTTTTTGCAGATGACCTGGTCCTGCTGGCTTCCTCTTGCCAAGACCTGCAGCATGGCTTGGACGATTCGCAGCTGAGTGCGAAGTGGCCCGGGATGAGAATCAGGCCATCGTTCTCAACTGGAAAAAGGTGGCTTTTCCCCTCCAGGTTAGAGGAGAGTTCCTGCCTCAAGTGGAGGAGTTCAAGTATCTTAGGGTCGTGTTCCAGGCACGTCCCACCGGGAGGAGGCCCAGGACACGCTGGAGGAGACTATGTCTCTGCGCCGGGCTGGGAGCGCCTTGGACTTCCCCCAGCAGAGCTGGAAGAGGTGGCAGAAAGGGAAGTCTGGGAGTAAAGACACAAGTAAAGAATTTCACATTTTACATGAGATTGCTAACACAGAAGAGAAAAAAGAGGTTTTTGAGTAGACTGACGACGAGGTGGTACACAGAAACAGCACAGAGGAATAGAAAAAGTTGGTGTAAAAACTAAGGCAAATTAAACTGCTTTGAAACATGTCTATTACTTTGAGCTCACCAATTTGGATTTTGTTTTGGGTGTGTTGTTATGGTAATGCATGCATATTTAGGGAGAGGTGAGTCCTACAATGGCACATATGCTAAAAACCGCTACATAATAGACAATTAATTGCCTATTATGTAGCGGCTTAATATGACAAATCTGCGATGGGATTGGCTTCAAACTTCACTTGGTTTCAAAGCCTCTTTGTGTGGATAGTACCCTTTATCAAACCAAGGAACTTTAAGGATACTCACAAACCCAGCTTCATTTAGATGAAGCCTAAAGAAACAATCCCTGTTTGGTTTGGTTTCACATGTCAGCACCAGCTGACAGGCAATGGTAATGCCAAACCATACTGAATGAATATTGAGTGAAGTGCTGAGGCTTTTGGCATGAGTAACTAGTAGCGAGACAGTGCATATGCAATTATATGGACAAATTGTAATAATGGTTACTTTGTGTATGAGTCCTGAGGACAAAATGGATAAATTTAGCCTACATTTTTCTGAATGTTGCCTTATTCAGACTTACCGCATTTCCTATCAGTTTTCTACATCTTAAAAGGCCAAACCACTTTCATTTAGTGGCTGTTGTGTATTTTAGTCAAGATAGCTTTTTCTTAATAATAACTCTTGTCTGCACAAAACCTCCACTGGTTGATGGTTAGTGTCAGGCAAAATAAAAGTTTTTTTTTTTTTATCATAGTTTCTTCTTCTCAAATGACAGCTTTTTAGTCTTCTCCCCATCCATCCCCAAATACTGTAGGCACCAGAGGTTAAAGCATCTGGAAATATTTAACCTGCAATAACATTTGTATACTATTTATTTTTTACTTTGTGGTACATTTGGAGTGAAACTGCTTTTGCCAAAAATCAGGGAAAGATAAATTCGCAGGTATAGACATATGCTTGGATACCTTCTTAATTTGGTGTTTTTAATGCTTTTTTGGAGTAGAACTCCAGAATGATATTACATGCAACTCCAATTAGATATATAAAAAGTAAGAAATGGTTGCACAACTTTCAATCTTTTATATATTTGCTCTTAGCCACAGTGACAGTATGATATATCTTGGTAGAAATCTTACTTGAGGTGGTGCTGAAAGATTTGCAATGTCTTTCAAGGAAACAATACAGGGTCTGATTAAAGATTTTTATATTGACCAAAGCTGACCAAATATGGCCACTTCTCTTTTCACTCTTACATTCCACTGGCAAATATGGTGTTGGCAAGAGGATGCCTTGGGGCTGTTATCATGCCAGTGGTTCAAGTAAGTTGATAAAGTAAATGGTATGATGAAGACGGAGATCTACTTTGAAATTTCCAATCAACACCTCTGGACATGGCCAGAAGAGCTGAAAGAAATTCCTGGGGCTTTGGTATGGCAACAGAGTGGCCTAATTGGTGGAGAACCATAGGAAAAAAAAGAAAGAAAAATGAAAGATCAATGACTAAGAATATACAATATGGCTGAATTCATTTGAAAGTAGTCTGGGCAAATATCAGTAGAAACTAGTCTTCCTTGGCAAAGAACCGAGAACAATAGAAGATGTAACACAAGTCAAATGTGTGTTTTATGACCTCTTGGATGTTGAGTCAAGTTGTTTTTTAGTAGATGTAAAGATCAAAGGTTGTTTATTTGAGTCAGAAAAAAAACTGCCTTGATATTTTCTATTTCCTTATGCCACCTGATCTGACGTGCTGGGTCATAAACATAAACATAGTGAAAACAAATACGGTTGCTCAACTTTCTGGCATCGACACTAAGGTTGACAATTTGCCAAGAGACACATTAACCTACTGTTCTGCCTCACCTTTAGCAAATATGTACCATAAAACAAACACTATAAAAGTGTGAGTTAGATGTTTGGCCCTAGGAAAAGATGATGAGACGAAATAAAGGTATTATATTTTATTCTCTCAACTTGAGGTGTTTGGGTGTGTTTAGGCATCAGTCCGTCATGATTCAGTTGTGTTTGTTTGCAAAGCCACTCAGAACTTCAGCAGGTCCTCAGATTCAATCAGAGATTATATGGTTTCGCTTCCAATTTCTCTCCAACTGTTTGGGCTATCCTCTGGATGTAATCCTGGGAGTGGAGACAGGTGGATGGTTAGAGATATGAATATAGGGCCACGTCTATCTGCACCACTTGGGCCCATTTCTATGCATTAAACTATACAGATAAAAGAGGAAACATTATAGAAAAAATGGCGCTGTACATTTTGTCAGTGCATACAGATTTTGTTGTCCATCCATTCTAATGATGTTTCATGATATTTATAAAAAGAATTACCTTTGGTTGCTTGCTAGCACAGAGCTGTTGTTTCTTTCTCTCTGAGCTCAGGTTAATGTGAAGGCTATAGGTCAAAGGTTAAAGGCAATTACCGACTCAACATGAGCTGGAAAGAAACTCCAGGAAATGATCAAGCTGAATGCTGAGGGTTGAAGACTTATGGATTTTCTTTTCTGTTCACAAAGCATATCTTCCTCATCCTTGTTCAACACGTCGACATTTATTTTTTTAATGACTAGTCAAATACAATGCTACATTTGGTTCCTGTGTTTAGGCAGGAGGAATTTCGTTGTAGTTGAAATGATAACATTTCTAAGACTGACACTGAGATGTGTAATACAGAAAACCTAGAATATGGTTTGTATAGGCAGCTAAATTCCTACAAATTTGAGATTTTTTCTGTTTAGTTCCATTAAAAAAAACACACGTTCCTTGCCCTGCTTGCAAAAAGTTCAAATCCTTACTCTAGTTACACCTCGCCATCCAAATCAGAAAAAAACAGGCCTCTAAAAAGATAAGCAACAGAGAAACAGAGAAAGAACCTCATTTCCTTTCATAGTAATTTACCTATATCTGTGCATGCATATCTTAGCTATCTTCAACTGCTTGTGGTAGATATGAGAGCACATTCATTGTGGGGACTCTTGAGTTTCAGCTGAGCAGCTAGCATGATAAAGATCCCTGTGGTAAATACCGAGGGTAGAGACCACTTTTTGGTTTCCTCAATGACACGTAATAGGGGCCATTGACTGGTCCCTGGACAGGAACCCAGAGGCCGTTGGGGGTCGCTGACAGGCGTCAACTATCCCTAGCTCCTCTCATCTGTGCAGAAACTGAAGCCAACCAGCTGACAACACACCATCTCCTCACATTCAAAGCCAGCCAAAGATTTGGTGCTAATGGCTAAGGAATGATGATTGTCCGCGTGGTCGGGTTTCACTAAGGAGACTTCTGTGGACAAAGGACAGGAGTGGGGGTGGATCGAGCTCTCTGTCAAGAACCATGCGCAAAAAAGTTCCAAGGGTTCAAATTCTTTGACTGAGGAAATGCAATCTTTTGAAAAACATTAATGTACAGTGAATAACACCCAATATTATTGAAATCTTTTTAAAAAGTTGCTAACTCTCTGCCTAGTCACCTACAGAGATCCCCTTTTCTGAACTCACTTATGCTTTCTATATCTGTATGCGAGGTCCCATCTCCTATGCCCTTATAGGCCAGAACTTAGATTGTGTCTCCCAAACTTGCATAGATTAAATAAGCTATTTTTTAAATTGTGAACCATACACAAAGCAGAAATAGATGTCTGAGGACATTTGGTCTGAGTAGATGCTTAAAAAATGCATTTGTTGTTTCTATATTATATTATATATATCATATATATGTTTATCACTTAGGAACATTTTTGGTTCTTGCAAGAATGGGTGATGCCTTTCTTCAAGCACAACTCCCTCTACAAAATGATAAAAATATGTAAAAAAAAAAAAACTTTTTGGGATAGTTTTTGGATGTGAAAGAAGACAGACATTTGAATGCAGCCCATCATTACACTGATATAGTTTAACTGTTCATCAATGCTGTGTTACAAAAAACTAGAAACTAATTGAGATACTATAAAGGTGGTTAGGATATAAGGATGACTCAGACCCCTTTTTGTAACACCATGTATGTTTTACAGTATATTATTTGACAATTATTTGATTATTTATTTACAAGTCAAATGCTATTAACATCATGGGGTAGAAGTGGAGATGGTGACGATGTATAAATACCTCCTTTTCAACAGGACAATATACTTGACTGGAGTCACAGCTGTGAATATATTTGCAAGAAGGGACAGAGAAGAATTTACTTCTTAATGAAGTCTTCAGTGTGTGAAGCAAGAAGCTGCATATCTTCAATACGTCTCTTGTGGACAGTGATGTTGTCTGACATCAACTGTTAGTGTAATAGCATCAGCATCATTTGTAAAATAAAGAGATGGATAAAAGTGAGCATCCTCTTTCTAGTTAAAGGCCTCTTTAGGTCCAGTGCCAGACAGACCATTACAGAAGATTTACTTTAGGGATTAATGAAATATTTTTAATTATAATTTAATTGATTTCATAATGACCCTCAACTGAAATTTTCTAAATGCAAAAGCATTTAAAGCATACCATAGAACTAAAATATTAGAAAACATTTAAGAATAGCTAAATAAAATGATGGTGTGTAATATCTCCAAGTAAAAAAATAAAAACATCATAAATTAAATAGAGTTAGTTGAAAACTCTGGATAAAAAGAGATGTTTTTAACCATTAATAATTTACAGTATGTTTGATTGTCTTTGATTGATACAATATATTTAAAGGACACAGACAGATTGGTTAAAAGTTTTCTATCTCACTTGGCAATTCTTAATTCAAGCAATCATTACATGTAGAGTTCCTCAAGGGTCTATTTCAAGAGCACTTTTTTTTAAATCTTCTTCGAGCATTATTTTATTTACCTTTGATGTACTTTAAATAACATGAAAACAAGTGGTTAAATATAACTCGCCATATCGTTATAGTTTAGAAATGGTCTCTGATCTGTTCCACCTTTAGTTCAACTCAAAGTAGTTCATTTAAGTAGCACAAATTCATAACCATGTGATTTTAAGGTAGTTTTCAGACACAATTCAATCAAATCATATTGAGAGATTAGTTTTCTATCTGAAGAAACGCAGCTGTTTGCATTGAGTCATCCTTTGCAGTATTCGTTCCTCCTGGATGAGCTTGTGGCGACAGTGAACATTTGCTTGCATTGTGTTGTTGACTCTCTCACACCGAGCATGGAAGCAATGACAGTGGAAAGGAAAAACCTCCCTATTAATGGGAAGAAACCTCCAACACAACCAGGCTCAGTGTAAGTGGCCCTCTGCTAAAGATGAATGGGGTTCAAGAGACAATAGCAGACACACAAAATGAACGCAACAGCACTGAACTACTTTCTCTTTGAGCTGGTAAAGGTTAGAAGAGATCATGGAAAGCAAACTAGCTCTATAGGTGGCTCTGTCACCTATATCTATACTGTAGTTAGTACAGATATCTTCCGTTCTGTGCTGTAAATTTATAGGCAAAATAGAAATCTGTGTGTAGATGTGTGAATGTGCTTTCATAGCAGTTGAACAGTTGAAGATTGCAGTTAATAAAATGATCAAACGAAATGTGTCTCTCTTTGAGCTCTATCAAAGCCACCACAGAACAAGAGTAAAGCAAAACTGCTGGAGTGACAAGTCAAACTCTGCTTGGGAACTAAAGAAAGAGAAGGACTTGCTTAATGCAAGCAAGATGAGACAAGTATTACTGTCAGCTACATAAAACACCAAGATCACGGACATACAGGACAAACTTAGATGTTGCAAACCAAACTCTGCTTTAGGTTTCCAACCGCAGCTCAAAGTGTAAAGATGTGAATGTAGGTCAGCACCTCTCATCTCTGAGTGTCGCTGTTTGAGAAGAGTGCAGATCTTTCCTCAGACATCCACCCACAGAAATCCTGAAGTTCTGCCAAGTCTTCTTTTCTTGGCTTCCATCCATAGAACCCCCCACCGCCTTTTTTCTATACCACACCATGTATTCAGTCTTCATTCTTTTTTTTCTGTTTGACTCTCCCTCTGTTGTGTAGACATTGTAATTACAACCACAGGGATTTCATGTTTTTATAACCAATGATGTTTGACATGTCTCTTAAGTTATACTGAACTGGCTGACCTCAGTGTCAACTGTTCAAATAGTTCGAATACAAAACTAATTCTCATCAGTATTAATTGTTTTCTATTTTTATTATTTTTAAGTTTGGTTTTTTAATATGTGGGTGTTGTAAGTGTTTTTGGGGTAGGTTTTCACCAGCCTGTGAACAGAAATTTCAGCCTTGCAACAGATTCCAAACGGGATTTTTGTCTGATCTTTGAACGAGCCATTCTAGCACAAGAATATTGATTTATATAAATATATCTATATATTTGCTATAAGTGTCTTTAATCATCTCTGCAATCTGTTAATGTATACCTGAATAAAATACCTTAATCAAGTTTGCTGCTTCCTTAGCGTGTCATCAAGTTTTACCAAGAACCAACAGTAAGTCATTCATTTAAGTCAAGTAAGTTGAATGGCACAATTATTTGCCCATACATCTTCCATCAAATATGACCAGCTTCTCGGTCCCTGCTGGTGAGAAACATCCCCACATCACTGTTTGGTGCTGTGTTGGTTTTGAATGTAAATCCAACTCTAGTTTCAATTTTTTTTAAAGCAAGCAACTTCTTTCACATACTTCACTCAAGGCAGGAAGACACAAACTTCCCTCTTCTATCTTCGCCACACCATCTCTCCAGCCTCTCTTCTTCTCATTCTCCTTCTCTCTGTTTTGTAAACCCTATAATTATGCATAGTTATTTTCATTTCAACTACTGTTTGACATAACCATTTAAGGTATGGTAAACTGAATGAACCCAGTGTCCCTTGGAAAACAAACAAACAAAAAAAAAACTATCCCAACTGGAGCAAATTAAAAACTCATCTTCATCAGTATGGAATGACATTTATTTTGCTTTTTTTTCTCTAAACTTTTTGCTCTGGGGTTTTGGAAGCTATTGCTCAACCCCACAACCGTCCACCTCTTTGGCAAAGCAGAGTGACGGCTAATCCTGCTTTTTTACTGAGGCCCGAGACCCTACCCACAGGAACAGTCAGGAGGGAGAAACCCCATCTTTGTGTGGGTAACCAAAACCACATAACTTTATGAAGGATGTGTGAAGATTCGGCAAATATCTGGGTTACTATAATGACAGGGAAATCTGATGTATAGCATGGAAACATAAATGTTTCTCCTTTGTTTTCTTCCCCTGAGCGATCCACTTTTTCTTCCTAACATATCAGTTGATCTCTGTTTTCATTTCTAACAAATTCATGAACTTGATAATTGCATTAAACCTCATACTGGCACAAGAAGAAAGTGTATACCCGCTCCCAGAACCTACAGAAACTTTGCTTTGTTGAACACCATAAGTTAAGAATTAATGAACAAATTCACTTGTTTCGTTTTCACTCCTAGATTATTTCCCCACTGATCTACATCCAATTTTTGACTGGAAAATGGGTTGTGCTTAATGTTCATTAACTCCTGAATTACAGCCAAGTACCAATAAGTTTCATGTAGGTTTGTCATGCCAAAACACTTCAATGAATAACATCTGATCTACTCCATCTGTGGCTGGTATGTCTTTTTCTGCAATAAGAGAGAAAAATAGTACTAATTTTGAATATATTAAGCCAAGTTTTAAAGACAGAGTAAGTTTTTTTTTTCATTTGTTTAGAGTTCATACTATTCTACCAAACTAAATTTACAACCAAACAAGAAAGTTTTGTATTGTTCCCATTTAAAACGTCTCAAAGTAGAACTCTTATGCCAGGTCTCCCCTGGGAAAGCAGACTGTAAATCTTAATGGTAACTTCTCTAGTTAAATTGAGATTAACAAGTTCACTCCAGTGCAAGCCTTTAAGTTAGTCAAGAGTATTGACATAAAATAACATATTGATATATTTTTTTACATTTTGTAAGAGAAGGAATTTGTTGCTCATTCTGTGCCCTCTGGCTACAGAGTCTCTGTACATTTCTGTGAGCATCTGAAAGATTTAAAACTAGATTTAGGTCAGGACGTTAACCAAACCATTCTAACACATAAACATGCTTTAACCAAGACCAAGAACTTTAAATTCTGGCCGCATGTTTAAAGCCATTTTTGGAGGTCAGAATCTCCCTCATTCTCTTGTTGTTTTCTGTTTATTACGGGTTCTCTATCCATATAGGCCATAAGCAAAAATATATAGAATATGTTTTTTTTTCCTACCACAAAAAAGTTTTTACATGTGGAGGAAAAACAATTTTCCTTATGGGGAATTTTTTTAATTTTGACTTTATTCAATCAACGGTACCTGTATTTATTTGCTTTGTACTTCAAGTACTTCAAGCACAAGGAGAAAAACTGAGTGTAAAACAATTAGTTATTGTTGCCAAGGAAAAAACCTCATACCAACATTCATCGTTGCCTGATCTCTTAATATCTGTGGGTCCTCCAAAGTTAGCACGGGCAGTTTGGCTGCTTTTCACAGTAATCAGCTGAGGTGAACAACTATGTCTACATTTTCTGACAAAGGATTGAACGGAGCTCTGTGTGATCTGGAAAACTTGTGATATCATTTTAAAGCCTGACCATGAGTTAAATTTGTAATTTAATTACAAATTCAGAGCTTCTTGGTCTTCATTATATGCTACTGTAATTCTCATCAGGAAGTTCACAATATGCAGGTAAAGGTCTTCAGCTGATCCAAAACACTGCAACAACAGTTAGGACAAACCTGGAACACGTAGATCAAATGCCTCCTATTTAGCTTCCCTTTATTAACCTTGTGAGAAGCTGAATTTTAAATTATACTCTGCATTTAACAGAAAGTCCTGAAGCTCACCTACACTTACCCTTGTTCTTTTGGAGCTTTCTTCCAGTTATAAGGGAATTTTTCTTCTCTACTGTTGCTACATATATGCAGAGGAGGAACTGTGAAATAGTGAAAGTCTATTGTTGCTACGTGCTCATCCAGTATGAGTGAATTCTTTAATTAAATGACTTGTGACAATGAGCTAGGTTTCCTAAGATATAAAACTATTTAAACAATCTGTCTGTATGATTTGATTGAATTGTTTTTACTATGTCCTAAGATTAAATGTTAGCTAAACTGAGTTTAATGATGCAATTCAAAGTCAACTCTGTTATATTCAAATAACTCCAATAACTCAACTGAATCATACAAAGTGGATAAAAGTCTTGTATTAAAGTAAACCCCGATGATTGTGTGACCTTTCTTATTGTTGAACTCCAAACTCAGACCTTGAATAAGCCAAGTGAAGCCTGCAGTGCTTTAGATCTTGTCCTTGATGAGTTGTCGATGTACTC
>JAUZNJ010069563.1:5388-25981 GCA_034780135.1 Jordanella pulchra
CCCCCCCCCCCCCCCCCCCCCCCCCCCCCCCCCCCCCCCCCCCCCCCCCCCCCCCCCGCAAGACATTGCATCTATTTTATTATGCAAGTGCTATCAGAGCTAAATTTGGTCCTTGCGGTACCTTTGAGAGGTCAGGGTCCAATTATAGAAAAAGGCAGGTTGTTTTCGTCTGGTTCAGGCTTCGCTCCTGCCAGAAGCGTACAAAGCCGCCTGTAAGCTGCACTGTAAAAATCAATGGGTACAGGTTAAATGTGCCAGTAGTTTAAAAAGACACTTCAGTTGCAGTAGCTGTAAGATAGAGGATGGGTGTTTTTAAAATTAAATCAGGTGCAAACAGAAAGATTAATATTTAAATCGCCCTAAATCCCTGATTCAAAACAGATTTAGATTTTTTTCTTTGATACATAAAATCATTTTCTTTTTGACAAAAATGTGCCAAAAATAATTGTATACATTTAAATACCATTGAAAATTGATGATTGCGTGCATTCTATTCAGACCCCTTTATTCTGAGAACCCAAACTAAATCTTTACTAAGTCCCTACAGAAGTCATTTAATTAATAGTCACTCAGCCTCTGTGATGCAACTTCAGTATTAATACAGCTGTTTTGATGAGTGATCACATGTTTATTTTGAGGATATTCATTAATAATGGTGAGAAAGAAAATCAGCAGGACAGCGAAAAAGTTTAACGTTCAAAGCAGATTCATGTTGAAACTATAACCAAAGCTTTGCCAGCTTTGTGAAATAAGTATGGAACAATTGCAAACATTTAAAGACATGCTTGTCCACCTAATGTTGTTGATAGTATAACCATAAGTTTTACACCCCACAAATGATCTTTTCGGATGAGTGTAAGTGGAAAGAAAACTATAAGAAACCATGTTTGTAGTTTCAGACGAGCAGAAATGCTCTCAGATAACATCAAAAAGGATAATTTTGTCCAACATGTCGTGCACGTAGTTTGAGTACAGACTTGTATCTAATTTAAAATCTGTGGCAAGACTTAAAAAATGATGTTTGCAATTGTTTTCCATGTAGTTTGAAAGCCATTCTGAAAAGAGTGGCAAATAGATTTAGTCAGCAGATAATAAAATGTATCCTCAGGGATTTGCACTTGTAATTGCTGCAAATAGGAGGTTTCTACAAAGTAACAAATAGGTGGTGCTGACTATAATATACAGATACTGGTTTTTAATTTAAAAGATTTTTAGAATCATTGTTATCCACTACTTTGTGTTGATCTATAATATCTTGTTAATATCCCATTTGATGTTTGCCATGTTTTAAAATGTGAAAGAAGATATGACAATCAAACAAAGTAAGATCAAACTATCTACCAAATGATGATTTAAGCTATAAGGGGCCATCCAAACTAACCTGAACCTATGTGAAAAAGAGCATGAACTCCTTTAAGCAGCAACCCCTGTCATCAAGCATTTACACAGAATAGCAATGTAGGAGATTTTGCCTTACTCTTCTTTCCAGAATTGTTTTCATTCAGCCATACTAGACAGTTTGGGTGAATGAACAGTCTGTTCATCATTCCCCCTAAAATTTGTTTTTTGAGCAGGTTATGCATACTGTAAGTAAAAAAAGTTAATGTTTTCTCTTCATTTTTTCAGTCGGCATCTATCCTGGAATTATAAAACAACAGCTGTGAACAACTGTTCTGACTGACCAGAGTTGCTAGGAAACAGGTTCTGTACAGTTCTGTACTCAGCCATGGCTGCAGCCTCTGTGTCTTACGGCAATTCCTCCTGGGAATCATGAGACATCCTAGGATCTGATTTGGGGGAGGCTTTCCTCAGTGCGTTCTATCAGCTGCACTGGTGGGCGAGGAAGATGTGGCTTCCCCAGGCTCTCTGTGGTTTAAATCAACCACTTGATCAATGCAGCAATGAGGCAGCAGCGCAAACACTCTAAGTTGTGGAGAGGCCTCTGTCAACCGACAGTAAAAAAAAAAAAGTAAAAGAAAATTGCTGTGAAAGAAAGTTATGTTGGATTTAAAAGTAGGGTTTTTCACATAATTTTAAGTCTCAGATACTTAGACAAAACCTAAGACAAAATTTGGAATACCGGTAGATAAGAAAATTTCAAAAAGACAAAAGAACTGAACGTTTAATTTGTTGGTTTTATGATAAATTTGCACTGCTTATGGTGGCTGCATGTTGGAGTAGCTTTACTAGCTTGATTTAGATATTATTTACAAAAAAAAAAACGTAATTTGCCCTGCTTTTGGATCAAAGTTTATCTTTTATGTCTTGTTTTTTTGACCTCTGGTGTTTGGTGCTGTGCACTTACAAGGATTTTGCCAGCATCTTTTAATTTCTGGACATTTGTTCTAATGTATAACAAAAGTAAGTTGTATTTCTCACACCCAGGAGTAGTTCATTAATGTCTCAATAGCTGAAACAATACTTTAATCACTTCCACAAGTCCCACATAAGTTAAAAGAAAGGTGCTAAGGATGTGAAGCAAAAGCTAGAAGAAGAGAGAGGAGGAGGAAATTCAAGCCATCTTTTCCCTCAACCATGGGCAATGTGAGATCTTTAGGCCCCTTCTGTTGTTGCAATAACGTGATTTTAATCACACCTCACTTTTTTCTACTCATGCATAAGACATCCTTTTAGGAAACCAAATCATCAAGATTTTGTTTTCCACTGCTCAAAGTATAAGCCCCCTTAGAGGAGGAAACCGACATTAAAGATAATTGTGAAAAGATGAAGAAAAGGAAGCCCTGCATAATTGTTTTGAGGCTACAGATGGGGATACACAGTGTTAGCCACATGGAGAGTACATCAGTGCAGTTACTCAGTGTGTGATTTACTATATAAACCTCTGTGTATATAATACCATCCCTACCAGATAGTGACTTGCTTTCAAATAATAAACCCTGAATTTCCACTGATGTGAAAGGAACACTAAACAACAGAAAAAGAGCCTTATGGACTGTAGATAGGGAATTTTAGAGGAACATTTTAGAGGAGGGGAAGCAAGGAGGAAATGAGAGAAAGCAAGAAGGCATACAGGAATAGTCTTTAAAGCTAGCTCCAGCAGAACAATGTCATAACCATGAGGTAAGATATAAAGAAGATCACAGGCTTCAAGGAGAGCAAATAGATATCATTTTGGACAGATTCAAGAAGAGAATACATTCTCCAATAGGTTCAGTTCAGGGACAATCTCAACTTCCTTGTCTCCTGAAAACGGTCAAATTGATACCCAGTTCTCCTTTAATCCAAAAATTTCCTTTCACATTCTTTATGTTTAATCTTACCCCTCTGCCACAGTCATAGAAGAGAATATCACACAATGGGGAAATTTAGGTGTATCATTTAATGGTAAAGTTAATAGGAAAAGTTATCAAATATAGCATTCCCAAAATTGGCATAATCATATTTAGTTCAACTAAATGTGGAAGAGCTGAAGAGGGTTATTTGAAAGTACAAAATATGTGCATATACACAATGTATATTAGTACATAAAAACAGCAACCTGCTGTTGACTAAAATAAAAATGTGCAGTTAACTGTAGGAATGTGAACAACCTAAACAGTTTTATTTGTTCATTAGGTTTCTTTTTTATAACAACAATTCACAACACATGAAATCCCAAAGCACTATACATAGACTATTCAAAAATCAGTAAGATTGGCTAAAATTTTCTATCTAAGGAAAACCAACCTTCTGCTATGGCTGACTTGGAGTTCAAGGGGAGAGAAGCAGACATACAGAAAGAAGACATACAAGTAAAAATAAACTAGCTCCACAGATAGCTCTGTCTAGAACAGAAAAAAGACAAGTTGACAAACTCTAAGACAGTTTTTATAAAAAAAGAGCACATACAGTTATTCACAGTAAAAGCTAAGCCCATAACTTTGTCTAGGCAATAAACAAAACAGGACGGAAAAACCAAAAGGCATTATATTTCCCTCCAGGATAGTTAATTCTAAACAAGAACAAACCAGATGAAGCTACTATGACAAAAAAGAAGAGAAGATAAAGTTATGGATTGAACTAACAAATACTATTATTTTCTCACGGTAGTCAGCTGTGTTGAGTACCACTGTGCATCTACCTTTGTCTGTTGGCAAAATGGTGACATTATGGTTTTTGCCAAAAGAGGAAACTACATGATTTCCTGTGGGGAAATGTTGGAAGTGGGCAATCTTGCACTAGACGGTGCTGCTGTTACTTTCAGCCTAAGTCGCTCCCTTCTGCCTCTACCATGTTGCTATTTCTGATGGCTGATTCAGTGGTAGCAATCAGTTCAGGAAGTTGTTATTTTTGCAATATTTCCGTGTTTAAAGAATTAATTTCTAGAAGCCTCTTCAGTATAGGTTTTACATGACACTAAGATTTTTTACATTATTATCTGAGATAAATTTAATCCCATCCAGATGAACGGACTAACTAATCATCTTCTTTATGAAAGGCTCTAGTCCAAAAACAATAACTTCTGTTTTGTCTAAATTACAAAGCAGAAAGTTTAGAGTCAACCAGATTTTTATGTCTTCAAGATATGCCTGTAGTCAATGTAATGGGTTACTTTCATCAGGAGTTATGGACAGGTAGAGCTCTGCGTCATCAACGTAACGATTGAAATTAATCCCATTCTGTCCTATAATTTTACCAATGAGAAGCCAGTAAACTGGCTCTAGTACTGATCCCTGTTGTTGACCACAGGTATCCCTGGAGCTTGAGGAAGATTCATCATTAACATGAAGAAACTCAAATCTGTCAGAATAGTACGATTTAAACCAGCCTAATGTCTTAATTTCTACAGCATACGCAAGTCTTTCTAAAAAAAGTCTTTCATCAGGTGTAATTGCCATGATAAAATTATAAGTGACTTTCACTACTGCTGTCTCCCTGCTATGATGGGCTCTAAAACCTGCCTGAAACTCTTTAAAAAAATGTAATTCTGGTTTGAATAATCACACACCTGTTCTGCAGTTTTTTTAGAATTTTAGATAAAAAAGGAACATTAGATAGAGGTCTATAAATGACCAAGTCACCTGGTTTGATAGCAACTACCTTCAATAGCTTGGTTGAAACTGGATCTAACATACAAGTTGAAGACTTTGATGAAGCTAACAAGTTTGCAAACTCTGAAAGATCGTGTGGATCAAAACAGTGCAAACATAACCCACATTCCAAAGCCAGTTTATATGCTGCCTCGCCCACCAGAGACAAACCAATTACATTTGAAGGGGTGTCAATGATCTGTTTTTTTTTTTTTCGAATCAATCTTTTTTATAAACTAGAAAAGTATTTTGGAGAGCTCAGATCTCCACCAAGCAGCAAATTTTGTCCCATGTTGAGGTTACACATGGATAAAACCCACACATGATTTGGATTGTTACCAAATTTTAATGAATTATTCCTTGGCATGAGGTGCACCTTTGGTAAAAATGTCCTTCAAATCCTTTCATAAGCTGATAAATAAGGCACAGCGTGTGTCTGCACCAGGTTGCTTGTTGGATTGAGAAGCATCTTTGTAAATAATTTCATTAAAATTCGTTTATAACTTTTCAAGTTAACCTTTACACGGATGGACAGACAGACAGACAAACAAACACACACAAACTCGCCTAAAAACATAACCTACTTGGTGGAGGTAATAATCTCATACAATCATCACTGCTAAGATCATGGGGAAGGAGCAGTTCAACAGGGCTATGGCTGTGTGAGTGTTTGGAAAATGCATTAAATGGAAATCTAGGATTATTCTTATTTTTCTCTTTTAATGAAAATAAAAACAAAGTTAAAAACAGAGGAGGTTTTGTTGCTTTCCTATTTGGATAGGAGAAACTAAGGATTAACTGTTCAAAGGAATTGTAACTACCAACTGGCTTTGGACAAATCAAAATGTCAGATTTAAAGATCGTTACCACTACTATTCTTCTCCCAGGATTTCTTGGCGAATGAAAATTTGACACCACTTAGAAAACCAGTGATTGAATGACAACATGCAGCTGTACATCATCACTGATCAGATCATGAAGGGGCCCACATGATTACTGAGTCAGACATTGTTTGGCAAAGTTGCATGCCGAAGCAACACTAATTTTAGTGACTCCCATGAACTCCATGTTCAACAGGCTGAAGCCAAGGCACTAACTCTGACACCATCGCCTCCAGTGCTAGGGTCATGTTGTGGCTTTATTTGTCATCCTGCAGCTTTTGGATTTTGGTTGAATTCCGTGGTTCACTGCAGAAATCAGTTCCTGCTGAACACCCACCCGCAGTATGGCTCCTTAGCCAATCTGTGTCAAGTATGCCTTCATATAAGTTCCCCTGTTCTGTCTGTGTGCAAAAATAACTGAAAGCAGCAAAAGATTTTAGTATAAAATGTCACACAGCTGTAGTAAATTTTCATTAGATTGAAGGTAACAGAACAGTGTCAACAAACTTAGATAACTTTTTTAAAGGTTTCTTTGTCCATATATCTGTATGAATTTTACCATCAGAAGCAATACCTTCCAGATGGACATCTTATAAACACGGATCAATGATAGTGCTGTTTTTGTTATATCCAGTAACTCAGTACTGTTTTTCTCCTGTTTTCTTTTCAGTACTATTTTACTGTCAACTTTAATCATGAAAACCAAAAGGCCCTTGAGTTGCGTACAGAAGATGTAAAAGACTGTGATGAATGGGTGGCTGCAATATCACATGCCAGGTAATGGCACACATCATACATGCCAATTAAACATTGCTACGAAGTTTTGATCTAATAAGTTGATTTAACGTGATGTTAAGAAAAGTTGTGTGCATTACTGTGAAAAATACATTCCTTAAGATTCAGCTCACATATGAACGTGTTTTATTTGTGGTGCAGTTACAGAAATTTGGCCACCGAGCATGAGTCTCTCATGCAGAAGTATCTTCATCTGCTTCAGATTGTTGAGACGGAGAAAACAGTTGCTAAGCAACTTCGACAACAGATAGAAGATGGCGAAATAGAGATTGAACGGCTCAAGTCAGAGGTAAAACTTACGGATTGGTTTTTGATGTTTCACATACATGCATTCCATTCATATTTAAACATGAAATGCATGATTTTGAACTTTGTAAGGTTAATGCTTTTAAAATTTTACAACACAGGGAATCAGTTATCTTTGAAGCCAATGAGACAGATTATATCATCAGTGTTTTCAAAGCAAGCTATCCTGCATCATTTACCTGTTTCCTGGCTTCAGCACACCTGAATTGCGTTTGATGACTGATTAACGGACCTTACTGAACTATTCAATTTGGTGTTTTAAAGCAGAGAAACCCCTAAAAATTGGTAGGTGGGGCGTTCTTTCTGGAGCAGCATTCAAAAATACTGGAGTAGATGACACTGCAGAGAAGCACCAATTGATCTAGCATCAGCTGGAGGAGGCACAAAATGAACTATATGAAGATGTTAAGATTCTGCCTTCTCCACTGTTAATGAAAGAAATAGAGCAGTTGAGGTCTAAGCTAGTTCTAGCTCTATGTCGGAAGCGTCGCCAGGAGACATCCTGCTCTGTATGCCTCCTCAGTCTTTAGCTCCCTGGACAACCCCATCAGCCCAGTGCCAGGATACTGCCGTTAGCATCCCACCTTTAAATCAAAATATCTGTCCTACAAGCAAATTTCCTTTACTGTGATCAGCACGGTTCCACCTATCTTTCACCAATCCAGATATCTCAGCACCTCTTGTCTGACCTTGCCTGAGCCTTTCAGGTCCCAATCCCATTCCTCAGCTCAGGTCACTCCTCAGACTTCTTAAGAGTTGGAATGTGGGTTCCCACTTCACTGGAACAGTCTCCTGAGTTCCTCCCCAGCTTGTCCTGGTCTCTCTCTAGTTTATCCCACTGTTATTGTCAACCTCTCGACAAGCCTTTCTGTGGGTTCTCCCAGTCTCCTATGGAGACCCTTCAAACATCCGGCAGCATCTCCGGCCCACAAATCATCCTTGCAGTCACTAAGTTTTTGTCATCAAGTCCCAGGACTTCCAACATTAGACTCTAAAGCTCTATTGCTGGATCCAATACCTTCCAAAACTCTGTGCCTTCTCGGGATGACCCCCGGGTGGCTCACCAGATTTCTATATCTCCTCGAGCTGACCTCTGGGTTATCTACCCTCTTCCAAGGACTTGTCCAACCACCTGGTTTAGACTTATTTGGTTAGTTTTTTATCCAGTCCTTTAAAATTCTTGGGGCATCTGAAGGCCAGCATTGGCATTGTTATTGACCTAGAAAACGGACTGGTAAGAGTTTTTGACAAAATATATTCTGAGATTGTGCTGCAGGGATATATCATAGTTTCAGTTGGTTTTATAATCTAAAATGTTTGGCAAATTGAAAAAGTCTGTATCTGGAAGAGAAAATAAACTACTTTTTGTTCTGTTACATTCAAATTTAAGCAATGGCAGAAAATCCTTTGGAAAAAGGTAACTAAATTGAACCCAGAAAAAATATATATTAAGAATCAACCCACATTTAAAAGAAAGCATGACTTTAAAGGGTAAAAAGTGCTTTCAGTGTGTTTTCAGAAAGAGCAGTGAAATATCCCAGAGAGTAATTAAGGAGTAAGGAATAAGTAACTGAAAATGTGTGCTTTTAGATCAGCCACATTAAAGTACTTCAAGTTTTTGCCACTAGAGCTTTACAGCATGACAAATAGCAAGTGTTGTATCTTCTGAAATAACTCAGATATATGTAACCTGCCCCCATCTCAGTCACATCAGTTGTATTGACAAAAGCTAGCTCTCTACCTTACATCTCCTACAAAAAACAGTCAACTTGAATTTCAGATTGTATTCTAGAGGTAGAGTAGTCATTTGACTTTAATATGAAATTATGAGGCTTTAAATCAAACCATTAATTGAATATTCATAACTTTGTATTACATGTCATGACAGCTAACCGTTTCTGTGACAACGAAGTGAGAGAACACATTTCATCAGATTTGAAGAGCTTGGAGTGGCTTCAGATTTTTTTTTTGTTTTTTTTTTTCTCCAACATCCTGTTAAGCTCTGTCTAATACATTATAGTTTGGGTCAAAAAAATGTCAGTAAATACCTTTAATGAACTGATGATTTTGACAACTAACATGAGGTCATGTTAAACATTGAAATGAACATTGGGAAGTTTAGTCATGCATATTTTTCACTCTTGTGACCTGTCCAGATGACTTAGTCACTTTGTTTACTTGCTGCTACAGTAAGTGAGATGAAGCGAACAGCACAAGTGTGAATGATTAGTCTTTATTTTGGCTGCTGTTCTCACAGATTGCCGGACTGCTCAAAGACAATGAAAAGATCCATGCAAGCCCTGCTGCTGCCCCGACAGAAGATGACTCCGAAATCAAGAAAATCAAGAAGGTAGTTGCTTGGAGTTTAAACTTCAAGCTTTATTTAAAATATTTATGCTGTGTTTGAGATGTTATAAAACTAAACTGTCTGCTGCAGGTGCAAAGCTTTCTGAGAGGCTGGATTTGCAGGAGAAAGTGGAAGACCATCATCCAGGATTACATCCGCTCACCTCACGCAGAGAGCATGAGGAAACGGAATCAGGTGGTGTTTAGCATGCTGGACTCTGAGGCCGAGTACGTTCAACAGCTTCACATCCTTGTGAACAACTTCTTGCGTCCACTACGTATGGCTGCCAGCTCCAAGAAACCTCCCATTACCCATGATGATGTCAGCAGCATTTTCCTCAACAGGTTGGCTCATTCTGCCCCCCAGAAATCTTCTGAAGAGTAATCTTTTTCTTTTTCTGGGAGTCTTTGTTTTGCACAATGACTTGTTTTTTTTTTTGTACAGTTGATTTTCGTTTTACTGTAATCTTTGTTTATTAGTTTTTTTATTTTAGTTTTTTTATGTTTTTTTCTGTTGTTTCAATAGCCTGCTAAATAGACTCTTCTACAGCACATGCACAGTAGTTGTAATTCATTTCCTTTAGCATTAGATTAAATTAGCATTGATAGATAGCTAAAATGCATAAGCTTTTATATTATTAAAAAGAGCATATTGTACATTCAACTTTTTGCTCTTCAACCTCTCTTTAAAAGAAAGTTAATATAAAGCAAATCAAATAGCAGAATTTATCCTCCAGCTCCAAGTACCAACTTTCCTTGTTTTTTTCCTTTTAATATGTGGGATTTTCTTTCTTATTTTAGTGAAACTATCATGTTCCTGCATCAGATATTTTACCAAGGACTGAAGGCCAGAATAGCAAGTTGGCCAACATTAATGCTGGGTAAGAAGTGTCAGTTTTACTTTTTTCATCTAATGTTGCTTTCACTGAGCGAAGAATGAGTGAAAGCCTTTATTTGTATTCAAATACTCTCTCTAAAACCTATCACTTTCTTTCTACTTGTGCTGGTATATCCACAGCTGATCTGTTCGACATTCTGTTGCCCATGCTTAACATCTACCAAGAGTTTGTAAGGAACCACCAGTACAGCCTGCAGATCCTGGCTCACTGTAAGCAAAACCGGGATTTTGACAAGCTGCTGAAGCAGTATGAGGCCAAGCCCGACTGTGAAGAACGAACTCTGGAGACTTTCCTCACTTACCCAATGTTTCAGGTTAGCTTGTTTGTGTCGTTAAAAATACTTTTTTGTGCCACAAAAACACAAAACTAGATTTTGTGGTCAGTGTTTTGTTTAAACATAAACCAAATTCTGCTTGCAATTTATAAAAAATATTAATTTTATATTATTTTTTCCAAGTATAGAATATTTGCATTGCAACTTAATACTTAGATTGTGGTTTATGTGGTGCCAAGTATGTGAAAGTGGTGGTGCCATCATAGCTTAGATGTCTTTGAGATGGAAGAACAACACAGCTTTTTAAGAGAAATTGTACTAAATAAAAACAGGTCATTGATGGTCAATCGATCGTGATAAACTTGCATTGAATAAGTATAGACCATAAGTAAACCAATGTTTAAAAAAAGGGATCTGCAAATGTTACTTCATAAATAGTTACAACCAATCTGTTAAAATGTCAGAAGATCAAGCAGGGAAAATGGGATATTAGATTTTTCATGAAAGAAGTTACACTGCAAAGGATCTAGATTCTTCCTAAGCTTGCAATCAAAAAACGTTTTAGATTATTTCAACATAAGTTGATTTAATCCAAAACCACCCTGATATATATATATATATATATGTGTGTGTGTGTGTGTGTGTTTATGATTAAAATTTACCTGAAAAATGCAACATACAAATAGTTATATAAAGATGCAGGGTGTCTTGTTGGTTATGCATTTATTTTCTGACTTTAGTGTTGTTCTCTTGTATATTACTGCTGTTTTGTTGTAATTTTCCAGATTCCAAGATACATTCTTACACTCCATGAGCTTTTGGCCCACACACCTCATGAACACATCGAAAGAAACAGCCTGGATTATGCTAAATCTAAGCTGGAGGAGCTTTCACGGTATGTACATAACCAAAACTCTTCTCATGAAGTCTCGTCAGGTCTTGAGGTTTAGATTCTGCCAAAGTTGAGTGATTTCATGTCCTTTATTCTAGAATAATGCACGATGAGGTGAGCGAGACGGAAAACATCAGGAAAAACCTGGCAATAGAACGTATGATCATAGAGGGCTGTGAGGTCCTCCTTGACACCAGCCAGACATTCGTCAGACAAGGTATCGTCCACATCCATCACAACATAAGGAGAATTCTTGTCCTTCCACATTACCCCACCGACAGCCTGATCTCACAGGGGTACATAGGGAATTGCTTGATGCTCTTTGGGGAAGTGTATGCATTAGTCAAAGAGAGAGTCTGTAATTTTCAAATGTAATTAGACCGTTCTGAGGAAAACTGATGATGAATCAGGAACTGTAAATGTCAGATGTCCCCAATAGGCCTTGGTGGGTGGGCAGAGGGTAAACAGGGGTGGAAGTCAATTCAATCCCTACTATCTCACTACGTTATTTGAATATTCTTTTCTGTTTATTTATTTTTACTCTTATCCTTGCTGCTTGTTTTTCCCCATACATTGGAAAGTTAATATATAATGTATTAAAATGCAAGTGAACTTCTTTCTCACCACTTGAAATTAAAGGTACAGTGTGTAATAATTACAGGGATTTTCTGACAGAAATGTAAAATATTTTACATCAGTATTTTATTTATTATCACCTACAAAACAAAAGTCTAAATCTTTATGTTTGCGTTGCATTAGAAATTGCTATTTATGATTACATAGGAGCAGGTCTTGTATTTATTGAGGTAGACGTATTTACGCTACAGCAGCACAAAACTGACAAACTAGTGATTATATAGATCACCATTATGCTAGAATGTGACAACAGCAAGTAGGGCCTGCATAAAGTCTATATCATACATAGACCAATAAAATACAATTTCTAAAATTATCTATGAAAACAAACCTCTTCATCAGTTGACAAGGTGACAAGGTGATGTGGACCTATTTTGTATCATGACAGCCTCGGTATTGTTGGAGAGGGAGAATTGATGGAGGGAACTGTTCATGACCATTGCAGTAGATGTTAATAGAAAATTACACACTTTAAATCAGATTAAAACCTTTCCTATATCAGGGTAGTTATGATCACCAAACAGTACCATTGTTCTCCTTATGCCACTTTGTAGTTAATTAAAAAGCAGCATCATTGTCCATTTAAAAGACATCTCTGGGCTCCACCTTTAACATTGATGCCATGATATCATTATGATATCATGATGGTCTTTGTGGTTAAAGTCTTGTTTCACTAGAATCCAGTCCCTGGGCACATTTGCAAACTGAAATCTGTTGCTTTTTTGTGTGTTTGTGTGTTTGACTGATCCTACTATATGTGATGCTAATATTTTGGTATCTATTTAAAAAGAGAATTTCCTGAATCCATCTGATGTAAAACTAAAAAGAAAATATTCTTATTTAAAATTAGATGATGGGAAAAAATGTTTTTGGTCTTCTTATTTGGTGTATAAAGATATCTTTAAATATGTATCTCCTGTTCTAATTGAGAGCTGTTTTAATTCATGCATATCCAGGATCTTTAATCCAGGTGCCAATGAGCGAGAAGGGCAAGATCACCCGTGGGCGGCTGGGTTCTCTGTCTCTAAAGAAGGAGGGGGAGAGGCAGTGCTTTCTCTTTTCTAAGCATTTGATCATCTGCACCAGAGGATCTGGGGGCAAGCTTCATCTCACTAAGGTGAGCCTATGCTGCAGAGCCGGCCTGAATGACAGCTTTTCCTCATTTTTAAAACTTTACAGCACACTTCTCTGAAATGAAGACCGTAATCAACAGCACACATGCGTATACAGTATGCACATAAAATATAGTCAATTCAGAATTGTCTATCATAGACCAAGCCATTCTTTATAGTTACGGAAAAATATTAGGAGAACCAAGACAGTCGTGTTTTCTCTCATTGGACACAAAAATATTCAGCATCTGAGAATTTCAGGTAATATTGATGCATCTTTATTTAATTTAAATTAACAGTTAAAATAAAGGATTTTTTGAATGTTCTTTAAAATGCTAATGCCATTTCTAATTAGGACTCTTAGATTTATTCCTACTTAATATAGCTAAAATTACATGTTGGAGTATCACTTCAAGAACTCGGCCTTTTGTACTTTAGGAAAAATAGTTTACAATTAAAGAGGATACAAATAAACTGCTTTCCTATCCAAGTTCAACATGAAAGCAGACTGCAAGATGTTAAAAAAGTCTCCAAAATGTAATCATGGGACCTACAGCAGGCTCATGCTACTAAAGACTAAAAAAGTAAATGCCTCTACAAGCAGAAAGAGATTGTAAAAACATAACTATCAAGGAAGATCTGAAAGGAGAAAATCTTTAAGAAAAATATTAATGCTAATCTAAATATTCTATCTATTTTTGTCAGAAAGAGTTTATATAAAGAGCAGGTCTTCTAAAAACAATGTTCTGGGACCAAATGAAAACACGATAGAAATATTAGGACCCATAGTAAAAACTGAAAAAAATATATTACCACTCCTGCTTGTGACATCTGTGACCTTGTTTCAGTCTTTCAAGTCCAAATCCCACGAACCTGGACAGGAAAGCTGCTAAAAACAAAAAAGAAAATCCAAATGACCAACAGGAATGTCTGCAAACCCTGGTACACATGCTATAAACATATGAATGCAATCTCCTGTATCTAGTAAAACATAGTGGCAGCTGCAGGATCTGGTGGGATTACTCCTTATTACTTACTGAGTTTTATTTTAATTCTGATGTAAATAAGAAATGTTACAAACGTGTTTTCAGATAGATTTATTTAAAAAAAAAAAAGATTTCATTTTTTGGCACGACACTTAATTCAAACGCTTACCCGCTTAAAAGTTTTAATTCACAAGATGCAAAAATAAAGCCTTCTGCCGACTTTGTGGGTTTACACGATGTAAGCTATGTAGAAAAGTTGATTGTGTTTGAATATTACTTGACAGGAAAAGTGGACAGTTATTACCATGACAAACATTACATACCGACAGAATCCTCTCAAAAAGCACTAAAAGGTGAACTTTAATCAAACGATATTTTACCAGTATTGTATACACATATTATTCAGCTAGGTTATTGCACCTTTAAGATTTTTCTTTTTTGTTGTTGTTTTTTTTCCAGCTGAATCGTACAGAACAGATGACACGGATGATGAAGGTGGCAAATGTTTTCAAATGAATTACTATGATCTCAGTTTATTGCATCACTAAAAAAACTTGCTATTTAAACAGGAGCATGTAGATTCATAACACATGTGTGTCTGAGTAGTTTAACAATGTTGACCTTAATACTTCTCATAGCTAAGCTGTAAAAAAAAAAGACATCTAATTCGTGATGCAAGTATAGCTGTAAGCATACTATGAAATCTATTTTATTTCTGTTTTCATATAACAGCCATCCATTTTCAGAGGTTAATTGTGATGCACACAAGTAAACACATTAGGATGATATTTTCCTTACTACCCAATATTACATGCATTACACTCAAGACGTATGTTAAATCCTGAGAAATGTACATTCAGAAATTAATAGCATGTTTTGCTAATAGTAGCTGTTACGCATAGATGTATTATGGTGAGTGAAAAGAGGCTGGTGGGAAAAACTCAATCTATTTTTTACATGCTATTTTTAGAACGGAGTGGTCTCGCTTATAGACTGCACTCTGATGGAGGAGCCTGAGGGGACAGATGACGAGTGTAAGTGTTTAATTATCGTTACGGCTTGCAGCATTTTGCGTTATATGCACTTCGCTTTAAGTTTTGTGTGAAGTCTGATTGCCATAGTGTATAATAATCTATGATGTTGGATAATCATACACTGGGTTGACATTTTTATAATTTCTGCAGTACAAGCAAAACATAATATTAAATCAAAATATTAAATCAAACTATATTAAGAGTATACGATTTTTTTTTAGATCCGATGAATTCTTTTGTCAGTTTTACGTCTGTTTTTGAAATGCCTTTTTTTTTTACCTTTGTGCCCAAGTGTATTAATTTTCCTGCAGCTTAGTGTCATTTTTCTAAAATCCGTTAATTCTGGTTCCCAGATTTATTGATCGATTTTCAGTCTTTGAGGGATATATTTTACTAGCTTTGCTAGAACAATGGAACTCATGCAAGAACCATTTCTACGCACAAATTCATTCTTAAATCGTTCATAGGAGTGATTTAGGAGAAAATTTCGCACTCATCGTTTTTCTCCTATTTCTAATATTCTCTAAGGTACAAACAATTTCTACAAGCGCTTCAAACTTGACATAGGAGTCTCTTATCCAAACCTAGTTTTTCACCAAATGACTACATTTGTTTTACTTCGAAGCAATTTTCCATTTTAGACTATGTCATTTATATTATGCTACTCTGCAATTAAAAATGACATTTTTATTCGCTGATGACAGAACTATCACTATATCCCTATAAACTGCAGTTAGGGTTAGGGTGAGACTTGCAATCGCAGCTCCTTGGCTTTATTATTACCATAGACGTGGAATATTTGGGTTGTTTATTCACAGAAGGATGGGAATTCATACCATTGTATGGAATAAACGAGGCGGTAATTGTGCAGATCTCATATGCAAAGGTGAACTGCACAAAGTTTAAGATTTACGATCAGTTCCCAAAGTTAAGAATGTTTGTGGAATCTGATGTCTTGCAATCATGAAAGTCCACGGTAGGAGTAAAAAGTAAGAGAAATTTACACCAAGAATATGAAAATGTTTTTACATGAGGCCCAATGTATCTATGCTTTATATTACATGTTTTGTATCTTAAGCGGGACTCATCACAGCTCCTAAAATTCATTTTTTATGCCTTGACTGCATATTTGATCAGAGCGAGAGACAAAATAACATCTAGTCTCTGTGCTCCCCCACAAAGCAAAATCCGACAAGAGCGGCCAGGACATGGAGCACCTGGATTTCAAGATTGTTGTGGAGCCAAAGGACAGCCAGTCATTCACAATCATCCTGGTGGCCTCCTCCAGGCAGGAGAAGTCTGCTTGGACCAGTGACATCAGCCAGGCACGTCAACGCATATAACAATCTCATGCAGTTAAGACACAAAGCTGAGCATGTTGGCTGAAAGCCTTCGTATAACAGAACTCGCTAACATTTCTTCTGTCTCATCTGTTTACCTCACTGCCCCTTTCCTGCAGTGCATAGACAACATCCGCTGCAATGGGCTGATGATGAATGCTTTTGAGGACAACTCTAAAGTCACAGTGCCACAGATGATAAAGTGAGATATAATTCATCTGCATTCAATGCTGTGTGTTTAGTCTGCTCTGAATCCTTCATTTCTGGTTTCTGTGGACCAATGTTTTGTTCCGTGACACAGATCTGATTCCAGTCTGTACTGTGATGATGTGGACATCCGCTTCAGCAAGATGATGAACTCCTGCAAAGTGCTACAGATTCGCTATGCCAGCGTTGAACGTTTGCTGGAACGACTGACCGATCTCCGTTTCCTTTCAATCGACTTCTTGAACACTTTCTTGCACTCCTACCGTGTGTTCACCACTGCTGATGTGGTGCTAGATAAACTTATTACTATCTACAAGAAGCCCATCAGTGCCATCCCTGCTCAGTGAGTCATGAAGCATTTGTAACGTATTTGAATTTTTTACTGTTTTTAACAACAACAGCAAACCAAACCTTACGTGTCTGGCATACCTACAGCTCTTTTCATGAATAATTTGAAGTAAAAAGGCTGATCCCGGTGTAGCCCCTAAAAAGATGTCTTTAGTTTTTGTCTTTCAGTTATTTAGTTTACTTAGTTAGTGTTTATTTGTTCTATTTCTTTAACCTTTGCTAAATCAGATAGATCTGTATAAAAACTAATATGGAATTTAAATGACAACCCAAGTTGTTTGTTTTCTTCAAATCATGACATAAATTTTGATATCGGAGAAAGGATTCAGAGAGGATACCAAATTTTGCTTGCTTATATTTATATTATAACAATCAATCAATCAATTTAAATATGAGCATAGATAGACAGACAGACAGATTAATTCATTCATTCATTCATTCAATTATTTATTCATTCATTGAAGGAAAAAAAGCCAGTTGAATCCAATCTCGTCCTATGTAGAAAAGTATTTACTTTCTAGAACCTAAAAAGCCATAATGGTGCTTTTTCTACAAAAAAAAAAAGCCATCACACCTTTGCGATAATTGTAAATGGGTCTCCCCTGGCTTTGATAAATCATGAGCTGTAGCTTCAGTTTTTTGGAAAGGTAAGTAAAATTATACCGGCCAAATCAAGGCCTAAACTCCTCTAGCTCTACAGAATCAAATTTTTAAGTTTAATTTAAGTAATTTAAGTAGTATTTCTGACATCATGAAGTCAAGAACAGAAAAAAATCAATAACAGGTGGAAACCAGAGTCACTTATATTTATTTGTCTAGGAAGTGTTACACAGCTTACAAGGATTTCAGAATCCAGAGAACCACAGCGAGAGCCGTTATTTACATACGAGGAAATGTTATAAAAGGGGTAAACCTCCCCAGAAGCATCCAGCTGCCCACAACACTCTGAGAGGTCACTGATGCCTGACAGAAAAACAAGAACAACATCTAGAAGACTCTAGGTTTTACTTTCCTCAATTAAGATGATCGTTATGGATTCAACAACATATAAGAATTTCAAAATGGCTGGTCTCACATTTTCCTTTCCTTAGACTTATTAGAAACTATTCTTAGGAATAATATAAAAAGTTTTTTAATAAAACATTTACATACAAGTTAAACTGGTAAAGATTTTTAAGAAAAGAACATTATTTCAGTTAAAAGAAATGTAATCTACTGGTTTAATCAAGCTTTATTGCTATAGGTGACCTACATTACTTTTCTTAATTGATGTAATTATGAAGTTTGCTTACTAGCACCAAATTAAATTGATGGTCATTGTTTTTGGAGCATAGCAACCCAATGCTTCCATGATGTTATCAAAATTATTAATTATCTAACACATTAATCTATAGAAAATAATTTACTGATCTAACAAATTATCATCTAATCAAAGGACGTTTCTCCCCATAAAATATATGTAATCATGTAGACCCACCATGACATGATTTGGACCCAGTCCAGCCCTGGTTATAACTTTGACCAGTTATGCTTGAAAACCTTACATTGTAGCCAATTAAAACAATACTGGAAAATACACAGAGCAAAATTCCTCCACAATAATTTCAAACACTGACTGCTGGTTATTAAAATAATTATTTCATTAACCGAAATATTGCAAAGTTAAAAAAAATCAAGTTTTTTTTACAGCAAAATATCTGGTTTAGTAGGTTATAAGGACGCAGGGAAATGTTAAATAAGGGCAGTGATCTAAAATACTCCAGTTTGTCTGTTTGTTTGTTTGTTTGTTTGCATGTATTTGTGCAGATTTTTTTTTAAAGTTGTAGGGTAGTAATTTGGCTCAGTTCCTTATTTTATGTTGGGAATGTCTAACCTACGATCTGTCGCTCTATTGCAACTATCCTTAATGCTGCAGGACCACACCCCTCCCATCCTTTCCTCTGTCCATTTTTTAAAGGCATGTGTAAAGTAAAATATATACAGAAGAGGAGCATTGTGGGCCTGCACTGCATGCCTAGAATGAGGACCCAGCTGTGGGGTTTAGATCAGACAGAGCTCCCCATGTCCATGTCCTGCAGTATGCTTCCCCATGGTGCTTGTAATGTCACTGTGAGACACCTTCACTGGGCTGCTTGTGTCAGCAGTGGCCATGCGCACTATCACTCGCTGTGCTATTTATGGGAACCCGTGAGGTCGGCAGGAGGGTGGCAAGAAGTGGGAGAGGTTTACTGAAATGCTGCAGTCTGTATCGGGCTCCAAATCCCAGGACTTGCTCAAAAAAATCTATTTTGAATGCTGAGTTTACTTGTTTTGCATGTAACAGTTAGAGGTTTACATTCTCTCCTCCATGACAAATAGAATATTTCATTATTGTTTTTTTATGATTAATTTAAACTGTTATTTTTTGGGGGATGGAATGTCACTCAATTTCATAGATTTTTCTTCTTTCCAAACAAGAATTTGATTAATAAGCTTGAATCAAATGTGGCCTCTTTACTATACAGGGTCAGAATTATACATAATAAAATAAACATAATTCCCTATTAAAATTGGTTTTAAAGCCCCTTGAAGTTGTACTGCATGCTTTTTGTAGGCATCCAAACACTGACAAATGTCTTCATGGTTGTTTTACTAAATTATGGAGAAGATATGAAGTTCCCCAAATGTAAAAGCTAAACACTTTTAAACAGAAAGTTTACAAACAAGATGAAAAATAACAGCTGATTGCCCACAGTGCTATAACTAAGTATAATAATAACTAAGTTTAGCAGTAAAAGGTGAGAATTTCACCTTCTCACAGTTCAGAGCACTACTCCTCCTGTCATGCATGGTGGCAGCAGCATCATTGTGGGGGTATATTTTTTGTTCCAGTTGTACCAGTACATTGAAAAAAGCATGTAGAATAATAATGGATGATCTTAATCATTTAGTATGAATTAAGTAAGAAACACAGTTGTAATTAAAATATAGACACCGTTTACTCTCACCAAGACTAGGAAAAAAAGCATCATCATGACATCAGACTGATAGTAAATGATATTTTATGTTATTCTTTGATGCTGGTCATTTCATAACATATTGTGGTCATGAATATAAAGATTACACAATGAGTTGTTTATTTAGATGCCTACCAATGCATGTCTATTAATAAACGAGGAGATCATCGTTTTTCTGCTGGTATAGAACTTAGTGAGCTTTTAAAATTAATGCATTTTTCCTGTTTCATCCAGTCAAGGATACTTTAGAGTTTTTTTTAAGATGTGTCTCCTTGAAAACATAAACAATGCAGGCTGAAAAGAATGCATTTTTGTTTTTTGTTTTGCAATTTGCCATGAAGATTAAACGCCTTGATGAGATCCTGGATGTAGGTCTTGATGCCATCAGAGTTGTTGAGACACATCTTAAACCAAGCAAAGGGAGATGTTTAGTCTGAAATTATTGTATTAGGCTTCTTTTATAGTGGCAATATATATATATATATATATATATATATATATATAGAGAGAG
>JAUZNJ010069574.1:0-20251 GCA_034780135.1 Jordanella pulchra
CGATATCGATATTATCCTACAGCCCTAGTGGATTTATAGCCTGACTGTGAAAGAGTTTGGTGAGATATAGAGGTATCCTGACAAGAAGCCTCTCATTACAGCTCAGTTTAATAGATAAAACAAAGTACAATTAATATAATGAGTCAAAAAATGAATTTTTCTTCAGTGTTTTCTTTCTGATTTATCAACTTTATTTCTGTTTATACGGTGTAGACTGTGTAACAGTCTAGTTAAAACTAGACTGTTACACAACAGCTGATTGGAGCTTTCTGGGTCTTTCTGCAGTGGGAGAGCCGATCAACACCGAGGCCTGGGAGTGGTACAACAGGGTGGTCGGCGAAGGACGGTGCCCTGTAGTGGACACCTGGTGGCAAACTGGTAAGACGGAGAATCTTTCAAGGCTTTTTGAAACAACGATTTAAGATAAACTGATACAGGATTCTATAGCCTTAAAGGAAATGTATTAGAAATGAGCCTATTTTGTTTTTCCTAGAATGAAAACATCACAGTTCTTCCTTTTAAAGATACTTCTTGTTTTTGTTCTCTCACATAACTGTTATTAGCAGCCATGATGGCTATTATTTCCACTCAGGAAAACAAAGGCTCATTCATAAAGAGTCATTAGGTGAACCTGAGGTGGATCCTATTTCTCAATATCAAGTTACAAGTGAACATACAAGTGAAAAATGTTACATTTTCTGTAAACAAAATGTTTTATGCTCAACTTTATTCTTTTTGCTTCTGTACACCTACAGTTTGTATCGTTTCTTGTCTGGAAAATGTCCAAATAAATGATGTGTGCTGATGTCACATCCTATTTCCTACATTTCTTATTTGCTGAGAACTTCACCAACTCCTCTTTAAAAGTGGCCACCTCTGCACAGAGAGAAAAACCCTCAGCTCTTATCCCCAAACAGGAGCTGTTGCACAACATGAGGGACTGTGGTTGTGTGTGCATATAAACAAAGACTACTAAATCCATGAAACGGCAGCCAGATATTCTCCTTCAGCTTTTACTGCTAGAAAGCAAGATGTCTGGGTCTAGAAGCTTTAAAACTGTCCGAGACAAATCACACTACTAGCATTCGCAAAAAAGTTTCACATTTATCTCATCAGTCATCAAGATGTTTCTAAAAGACAACTCTATCATTTTTATCTTGTCTTTGCTTCATTCATGGTTTTGCCCCCAGAAGTCTCACATGGACCTTATTTTGAGTCGCTCTTATTGTTGAATCATAAACACTTCCTTTTACTAAGGAAAGTGTTGCTTTCAGTTGGGTTTTATTCTGATCTCTTGGGTCAGTCCAAAGCCTTAAAAATGGCTTTCTCACCCAATCAAGAGTAACTAATTTAACCTTTCCTCCTGTTCTTGAATTTCTTAAGATCTGAGAATAACGTGCTTCTTTTTTTAACCTACTTCATACTGTTGGATGGGCTCTTTTACCTGCTGTCTTGATTTAACATGTTTGACAGTAAACAGGCCTGAAATATAGTTAATCACTACTGACCCATTTACCTATCTATGGGGGGGGCGAGTCATTTTTCATATTACTGTTTGATCTATGGGATGTAGTAGGAATGTCACGCATGAAAAACTTTTCAGAATACACGTGATGACATTTGAAAGTTGAAAAAACCCCAAAACAAATCACCCTTATACCTGCACAGCAGTAGCTTATAACGACAACATGTTGTCAATGATCTGATTTTGCTAATAACTTAAACTTTACACATGAATATTGAACTAAGCTGACACCGTGTTTCATCCTAATCAGATCAATTAATAAGCAAATGTTTTAATTAACATGCAAATGGTAAAAAAAAAATAATTACTATTATTGGAGATAATTAAACATCAGAGCATCATAAGGTTGAGAATTAGAGACACAGATATGACCTAAATACCCTACTTCTGTAATAAGGATTATGTTGTTTTGTTTTTTTTGTGGACTAATGTTTTCAATTAGGGCTAAGTGGCATTATTCATACAGGCCATTTGGTTGATCTGGTGGCAAGTAGCCTGTTTAGATGATAAAATTAGATTTTTATCCACTGTTGGCATCCAACCTGCATGTTAGATCACCCGGGCAGAGGAGCAGGAAAGGTGGAAGGGCATGGGAGCATTAAACCGCTCAAAGGTTCAAAAATCATTTTACAGGGAAAGCTAGTTAAGAGTTTCTTTTCACTGCTTTTTTAAGATAAGCCTAAAATAAATCCTGTTTATTTACAGCAAATGCAGTCAAAAGTTTAGTCTGTTTACAAGAAAGGCAATAAAACCATGAGGTTAGACGATGGGAGGGAGCTTGGAGCATAAGTCTCACATTTACTGTCAGTGTAAACGGGACACGATTCTCTAATGCTATTGTGGCATCATCTGTTGTGTCCTACTTCACAGCAGGCCCTCGCTGCTGTCTCCAGCACTGGTGCCCCCGCTAGATGGATTATCAGATCCCATGAGGCTTGGAAAGCTATAATTGTATTTAATTTACTTATTATGGTTGTAATACCAAAATCTGCATCTGGAGTCATGAGAAGGCCTCATTCCTGGATTCAAAAACTGCTACTCGGGTCTCTTACTTTCTTTTCTGTTGTTCACATTAGCATAGGCTACGCTAGGTATGCATCCCTGATGTAAAAAAAAAAAAAAAAATAGCCCTTTGGGTGAAGATTTTATGTAAAATATATAGTATGGTACATTTTTTTTTTCATTCAATAAAGTGTAAAATAACTTGTACAGCAAACATAAAGCACCACAATAGTTTGATCATAAATTACATGTGTTTGTTAATTTGGACTTTTTAGTTGATTTAACTTAGCTTAAAAAGTTCAAACAATTGCTAGAAAACCTGACTACATGTTAAAATCAGCATTAAATCTTTATTTTTATTACAATTAGAATGAAAGACAGAATAACTAAATTAGTAAAGGCCCAAAAAAAAAAAATCAAAACAATAATGGCCCAAACTTTTTAAAGGAAAGTACCTCCCCCCCATAATGCTAGTTATTGTTCAGAATGAAGTTGTTTGGTAATCTTGTGGTAGAGAAATAAATCTTTAGAATTTTGATTTAAAGCAAGATTTATTTATTCTTTGTTGGATTTTGTTTTGACCTCAGAAACAGGGGGCATCTGCATCGCTCCAAAGCCGTCGGAACCAGATGCAGAGATTGTCCCTGGGATGGCCATGAGACCCTTCTTTGGCATCAAGCCGGTGCTTATGGACACCGAGGTAACCTGCTTTGCAGCATGAGCGTCTGTGTGTATCCTACCCTTGCAAATGTGGCATGGCTGGGAGCAGCCTGGGGAACAGAGTCAGATTAGGATTATAAAATAGCAGCACCAGCTGTGTCACTTTTGATATCCACCCTTTGAGGCCTCTTTTGCACAGATTGTGCAGACAGTTGGAGCAACATGTTTCAGTTGACATTTCTTCCTCTTTCACAGCGGAAACAGACTAAAAAACAACTTTAGCCTTCACAGCATTTATGCTACATTACTTATGGTCTAACCTCTGCCTCAACTCAATATTTACACAAATTCTGGTGTAATTTAAATCCATTTGAATTAAACTGAATATTATTAACCGTTGCTTTCTTTTGCATCAACAGATTTAGCTTTTTTTTTGTTCCTTCAGGGCAAGGTACTGACTTCTAATAACACCTCTGGAGCTCTGTGTATTGCTCAGCCCTGGCCCGGTATGGCAAGGACCATTCATAACAACCACCAGAGATTCATTGAGACCTACTTCCAACCTTATCCAGGTACAGCTTGATGGGTTCAGGAGCAAAAAGCCACATTTTTTCTTACAAAAGAAGAAAAAAATAAAAAAAAACAATCTATTTCTAACGACAATTATAGGTTACTTCTTTACTGGTGACGGAGCCTATCGTTCAGAAGAGGGTTACTACCAGATCACAGGGCGTCTCGATGACGTCATTAATGTCAGCGGTCACAGGATTGGGACAGCAGAGATTGAGGATGTAGTGGTGAGTTCACTGTAAACATACTTAAAACTCTTAAATATTATTTAGGTAACCCTTAACGAATTTGAACATTATCATTTTTTATTATTAAAAAGGGAAGACGTCTGTTCAGTTTCATTGTGAGCATGAGCTATTTTAATGATTATATTTATTAAAGAAAACACAAAGTCATAGCAATTTATGTGTCAATAACAGAAATAATGAACCAGATAGGTGTGAATTTTTCAAAAACTCTTCTTTCACCACAAAACATAAAACAAAACTTTTTATGTCTGTGATAGAATCAGTGCTCCGCAGTGGCTGAATCTGCCGTCATCGGATACTCTCATAGCATTAAAGGCCAAGGCAAGTACCAGAGCGTTCCTCCACATTTACTACCACTTTTGGAAAAGATAAGTAAAATGCTTAAAAAAAAAAACAACTTTTTTCTGCATATTTTCAAGTGATTTCTTTGTAGATACAACAAGAGTTCAGACAAGTAGCTCTGTTCACTCTTGCTGGAATAACATTACTTGTATTTTCCACAATTTAAAAGGAATGTATAATTATTTCATATGTTATTTACATCCTTGACAAAACAACAAGTAATTTATTACTTTCCTTAACACTTAGGTAGAATAAAATTATGGTAGAAATGAAGTTAGAAATAAATAAAATGGGTTAGGTTGCAATTCTGAAAACACAGTCATGATGCTGGGTGGTAAAAAAAAATTTAATGATAATTAGAACTTACTATATATGAAGATTTAACGTAATGCATAATTAAATCTGATTTTTTTTTTGCTAATGTGCTATTTTGGCTTCAGCACTTCAGAAAGATGGAGATCTGTCACTTTTTTTTTTGACTGCTCAAGTAACTGTTTCTGTAATACTAGAAACTGCAAACATATTACGTGTCTATTGTTAACAATGGTCCCTTCGTGGTGAAGTCTAACTTTAATTCAGAGGTTTGGAATCCATGTTGTGGCAAGAATGGCATCCAGAGAAAAAAAAACTCTGCCAAGTTTGAGCAAAAGTCATGATGACTTGCTGTGGTGACCCCTAAATAAGGGTGCAGCCAAATAGACTCTTATTATTTTTATTACTTACAAGGGCAGGACCTGCTAACTAGTTTGGCAAACATGTCAAAAGGCTCATATTAAATTATCTTTAAATTTAGTTCAGCTTTTAGAAAAGATAACTACAACAAAAGCAATAAAAAGAGAAAATGTATTTAAATGACAAAGACAGCTTGGTTAAAAACTTTTCTATCTAAAAAAAAACAGCTAACTGCATTGAGTCATTGACTACCCAGAATCCACTCCTCCAGGAGGACCATGTAGTGACAGCGGACAGTCGCTTTCATTGTGCTGTTGACTTTGCAGCTATCCCGAACACAGTTTGCATGTAGTGACAAGCAAGAGGAAAAACACAATTTTAACAGGAAGGAACCTCCAGCAGAACCAGACTCAGTGTGAACAGCCTTCTTCAAGAAGACAAGCAGACATAAAAATAAAGCCTAGAAGCACTGACCTACAGTAGGAAAACCTTTTAGATTGGTGGCTTTGTTTAAGAAAGAAACACACTTAAATGGATGAAACATTCGCTGGTTTTCAGGTCACGAGGATGAAAGGGAGCTCACAGTTAGCTGCAGTAAACATTCAGCTAACAGTTATCGTCTAAGAAATAAAGAAAAAGAAAGGCTAATGCTAGGTTAGCAATATCAAGAAAAAACAATGTTTAACACAAATAGTTTCCAAATGTTAACGCAGCCTCAGAGAATGTGCTTAAAGGTGTTTACATGTTAGAGTGACTCAACATCGTCACAGTAAAGAGAGTTAAGATCAAATCAGGGGGGTGTCTGAAACGCCCTTTACCACTGATTTCAATAAGAATGGCAGCCTCAGCATATTTCTCTTAGCATAAAGTGAAGTAAACATGTTTTGCAGAATAAAAATGAAAAGAAAGGCGGGTTTATTCTGATTTGTCAGGAGTCTACGCCTTTGTGGTCCTGAAGAAGGGTGTAGACGTAAAGGAGGCTGATCTCTCCAAGCAGCTGAACAACATGGTGTCGGAAAAAATTGCCAAGTATGCTTGTCCTGAATTCATTCAGGTAATTCAGCTCTCTGATGGTTTAAAACTGCAAACATATTTGAAACTGTTTTTTTACTCAGTATCCATTTTCATATCTTTGCTGCAGTTTTCTAAACGGCTGCCTAAGACACGATCGGGGAAGATTATGCGCCGCGTTCTGCGCAAAATAGTGGAGTGTGACCTGGACAGTTTGGGTGACCTGAGCACGCTGGACGACCCTTCAGCAGTTCAGGAGATCATCAAAGGCCACGAAAAGCTCTTAAGTAAATAAAAACCATCGGAGCAGCTGCCTTATAAGAAGGATGCGAAGGAGAACTTGCACATTATTCCATATTCCCATTAACCACACGTGCCTTTAAAGAATGATTTTAACGACCAATGTTTCATTTTATTGACATACAATTTATTTTTCAATCAACAATCCACTAATCAATCATCTTTATAAAACTGTGAAATCTACAGATGTTTTTATGAGTAACAGTGGTGTTATTCCACAATAACACGCATAAGAAGTGATGTTTTTCTTTATGATTTTTAACACAATAAAACAAACTTGTTTTCTTCCAGTTTCTGAACATTAAGCTTTTAAACTATTATTCTGTTAATTAAATTACTACATTCCTTCCTTATTAAAAACAAAAAAAAAACGGATCATTGTCTCAGAATATAAAAGAAATAGTCAAAACTATGCGGTCACTGTTGTTCCAGACGGCCCAGCTGAGCTATTACAGGTTCAAAAAGATTAGAGTGATAAAAAGTTAAGGAACTTTTGGTCCTCTGGCTCTTTTCCTAAATGTGCGGCTGTTCACGAGGCTTCTGGTCTGAGGCTGAGGGACCCACTGGTTCCTTTTAACTTGGTCAACTCCCATCGGCCTTCTCCACATAGCTTCAGTTGCATATCGTGGTACTGAGAAGATCAATTGTACAGTGTTAGAGATGCAGACACTAAATTCAGGAGGATGAGAAAGACTTTAAGGCTAAATGTAATGAAACAGTTGATGATTCATATCCTGTTAAAATGATGATTTACTGCTCGTTAGCCCCTCTCTCTTTTTTTAGGAATCCTTTAAAAGGGTTTTGTTTCCTCTTCCTTACTTTTACCAGCAGATTTAGTTGGAGTTTAGCTACTACTTTCTTAAAAATGTTTATTTTTTGCAAGGCAACTTAAACAAGATGGCTTTAGAAGATAAGTTTAGCTCTGATTATACTGTATTGAACTCCCTCCCAAGATTTGATGCCCTCCTCTCATTAAAAGTTTCTACATTTCTGAAGTTGGACACAGTTTTTGATAAAGGAAAGTTTGAATGTGCTCCTCCTCTATCATATACAGGGGTTATTGTAAAGGAGAAAAGTTTCTGTATATTAGTGAAACCATGTTCAAAAAGGACCACTTCAGTGAATGGGGTAGAGTGGTCTGTGAGAGGACTTCATCAGACCCTCAGCTCTAAAGTTTTTGCTGCAGGATTTTGCTTTTTTTTTTGAGCGGATACTAAACTGGGATTAGGAGGAGATAAAGATAATCTGAGAGACATGAATATAGACGTTATTATAAGTAGTACTGATTGTATTTTGCACTAAAAAGTTAATTTCCAAAGAGCTACAAAAATAACAGATGATACAGATAATCCATCCTTTACTTTCCTTGTCAGATCTCAGGTTCCGTTTATGTGCTGCAAATGGGATTTTAATGGCTTTACATTGTTTTTTTTTACTCATTTATAATTTTAATTCTTTAATTACATCTTCCTACTATGCTGTTGTGTTTAGGTAAAAGAACTGGATAAAAAAGTAGCCTAAGTTCAAAGAAAAACTTATATCAAAGCCTGTCGGCTTCAAGCAAAGCTTTAAGAATTTACAAATTAGCAGGACATCTGATGAATGTTCAGCATACCTTCTCAAGGCTGCTACGGTGTCCCAGACTGATTAAAGTCATGCCTAGTTGTTTACAGGTTCGGTACAGTTGAGCCTCCGCTTCCTCTGTTAGAGCACTTGTAGCTTCGTCTAACACTGGTGGGTAAAAAACAAAAAGTACATGAAAAAAAAAAAAAGAAAAAAAACATTTTCCAGACACAAAAATGGCATCGAATGCCAGGTGTCAGAGTACTGCTACAGGACAAAAGTAGTTGGCCACACCTGAGCATTACTTTATTCACTTTAATGTGAAGTTGGTCCAACTTTTTTATGATACAGTTGTGTCCGTTCTTTATGGAAGAGCTTCCAAATTAATTTACTACTAAGGGATTTTGTCTCCATCTATTCTTAAGAGCATTTATGAGATCAGACACTGATGTGGGTCCCTATGTTTGGTTTTTCCATAGGGGGCTCAGTGTTTTTCCTAAATATATTTTTGTTCTACATTTTATTTTTCGGACCATGACAAATTGTCTTGTTTCATATAACGTCAACAACCTCTTTAGGATCGCTTACTTGGTATCTTGCAAATGGAGACTGTGCAGCTAGATTTTTATATTTAATTCCACAAGTACTTATGTCCATGCAGCGTATATGATTCAGCACAGAGCTCTAGAGGAACTAACCTGCATATTTTGGCTGCAGATAAAAGAGTCGGGCAAAGGAGAGTCGCTGCATTTCACCTGGAGATAGAACATCATACCTGCAGGAATAAAAATAAATATGAGGGAGATGCATTATTGTTTTGTTTTCATCCACTTTTATTTGCTGCTTTGCTGTTCATACCAGTTCCAGTCCACTTTCTCATCCAGACCACCAGTTCGTTTCAAGAGGTTGGACTGTAAGATGAAAGAATCAGTTTATTTAATATAGTCCCTCTAACCTGACAAAAGTTTAGTTATTCCTATGACTCCTCACCACTCCTGCTAGTTCCAGGAACTGTATAATTCTGTCATCATCCACTGACCCTGAAAACAAGACTTTATAAATATTATTGTCTAATATTGGTCAAAACAATAAAGATACCATAAAGATGTAGCAAAGCTGAGAAAGGCTTTAATAAAACTAGAATATTTTCTGCAAGAAAACAACCCTACTTATGTCCATTGCTTGTAATAAACAAAATATACTTATATTTGTTTTATTCCTCTAACAATATTTGTCCTAGAGTGTTTGTATTGTGTTATAGTTAACAGTAATAATATACCTGATGCAGGGTAAATATCCTTCAGGGGGTAAATCACCTGTTAAACAAAAGAGCTCCAATAAACGAGAAGAAACACAAGCACAGAGGGTGTATTTATTACTTAACAGTTAGTGGGCTATAAGGAGCTACCTGTTCACGCAGAGTCCCATCTGTCATGTAGGGCTTCTGAGGTAGGAAGAGTGTTCCTCTGGGCCCAAAACATGTAGTCATTTGGACAAAACCTACCAGCGAAGCAAAAGGAAGGAGACATTGGAACAGGAATTTGCTTTACTGCAAAGCTTTCTGTAAGATTCAGGCTTTTTAAATAAATAAAAAAAGAAGGGCTTCAACTATCTTGGGAGTTTTGTTCAGAAGTTAAGAGGGAACTGAGCAGATTAGCAGACGGATCAGCGCAGATGCTGCTGTAATGCAGACACTGTACAGGTCTATTGTGCTGAAGAGAGAGTTCAGCCAAAAGGTAAAGCTCCTGATTTACTGGTCGGTCTACAATCCTACCTTCAACTAGAGTCATGAAATCCAGGTCATGACTGAAAGAGTACGATTGCAGATACAAGCGGTTGAAATGAGCTTTCTTTGCAATTAAAATATAGCGCAGGGAGCACGGCCATGTGGAGAGGCTGGGAGTAGAGCTGCTGCTCCTCCACATCAAAAGGAGCCAGCTGCGGTGGTTCACACATCTTTTTCAGCTGTCCCCTTAACGCTTCCCTCGGGAGATGTTCCAGGTAGGTCCCACCAGGTAGGAGGCCACCAGGGGGGCCCAGGACATGATGGAAGGACTGGCCCTGGAATGCCTCCGGCTTCCCCCAAGGAGCTGGAGGAGGTTCTGTGGAGATGGAAGTCTGGGCATCTGCTGCCCCAATGAACCGCAAGACAACAAGCATGACTTGGTCTCTAGCAAGTTTCAAAACAAACATTTTTGGACCAAAAAATGTATTAAATTATTCAAGAGGAAACATTTTTTATGTTTGTTTTTGTTTGAGGAAAGAGTGAAGCACATTCTGAGTATAAATCTAAAAATAAACCCCTTTCATTTTATGCAGTAAAAAGCACAAGACTAATTTTATGTTTCGAATCTAATTGATTTTAGGAACCTTCAGGTTTTTCATGAAAACACTGTGTGTTTATTGAGGTAATAAAACTAAAAATAATTCAGAATAAATTACATTTTTTAAGCCCTATTTTACCTTCATTTTACCAAATAAACCTACTGTGCCTCCAAGTCTATATTACACTGACACTCCTGAGCAAGAGAGGAGCTTAACATGCTGACTGCAACTTGAATATATATCAATACATAACAAGCAGTGTTTGAAAGATTTTAAATCAACCCATTTCCTAACATGAAACAATAACATCAATCCTGAAGACTACAGATCTACATACTGGCCTCCAGCCCCAGGTAGACAGGAAGGAAGCCCAGAAAAAAATGAGAATATTCAAAGATTGTGGCACAAAAAACATGATTCTGAAATATTTAAGTTTGCTAAAAACCTTCGATTGTAAAAACAACAAAATGTTTCTTAGGAATCTAGCCTGACTGAAGAGAAAAAAGCTCCACACATTAAGATCTTTTTAATATTATAGGAACCTCTGTTGCATCAAAAAAAACATTCTAACACTTATTAGGGAGTTTTAATCAAGCTTTGGCAAAACAAAAATCCTTACATTAAATCTTAATCGCTAATATAACTCAGGTGCAAATTAATTGTTTCCAATCCAGGTGTAGTTAAAGTATCCGGGGTTATTTTCATATCCTAATAGCTTCACGGATGAGAAAACCCAGCCTGCCTCCCCGTCGTCTCACCGCTGTGTGCTTCCCAGAGGCGGTTGAGGACCCTCAATAGTGACGTCTTCCCTGTGCCTGTGTTCCCCACCACCAGCAGATGAGTCCCCTGGCTGATTTTCAGACTCAGATCTTCCACCAGCAGCTGGTCTGAGTACGGAGATTTATATGAAAGGTGGTCGAGGATGAAGGCTGTATCCACAGGGCCCGCATGGACATTAAAGTCACTGGGTTGGGGGGGGGGGATTACATTTAAGAAAAAAATCAAATAAACCTCTGGTTAGTTTTTCTACAGTTTATTCGCTCTCCATTTCCTTTCATTGTGTTTTGTGCTTTTAGTCTAACCTGTCAAAGTCGTAGCTCTCCCCAGATGCAGGGTCATAATCACACTGCTTGCGAAGGATGTCATCCATCACCTCCCTCAGCTCCCCGATCCTGACCACAGCACACATTCAGAGCAAAACGAAACCCCACTGACAAAGATCTGCTGTGGATAAGCATGCAGGGCGATACCTGTGGGTGTATCCCGCCACATCTGACAGAGTCGTTGACAGGTCTATTAGCTGCGTGAAGCCGTTTATCAAGTAGATGCACACGAAGGCATTCTGGGTATGAACAAGGTGAGAGAGGAGCAGAAATAGAGAGACAAAAATAAACAATACCTACTGATTGGAAGAATAATATGCAGCTATGGGTCACAGCATGTAACATTACAACACAAATACACACACACATAAAATAAAGAGTTACGCTGCCATCTAGTGGACAATTTGACTTCTGCAGATGCTTGCTCTCATCAGAAATGTGCTTAGAAAAAGGTCTGCATGAGCAGAAAAAAAACGCCCACCTTACTGATGAGTGCACTGAGTTCACCGGGAGTGAGACCATCATAAATACCAGTGAAGATGGGAATGGCGATTATAATGTAGCTGAGGAACCCTCCAAGGTAATCAAAGGTGTTAACGCCAACTGTGACGAGAAGAGTCCCAGATAAGTTGACAGGTTTAAAACAATCATAGGGCAGCGAGAGTTAATTGATTTTCCTACTATAAAGCCACAGCTCCTTGTTGATGAGGCTCTTCTGGGTCTGCAGCAGGGCCTGCAGCCTTCGGTCGGTTCTCATGTGCTCCACTTTACCAGCTCTGAAACCATTGCAGTTTGAACAGTGACACACATGTGGGTCTAGTAGCAGAGGAGCTCAGTATCTTAGTGAGAGCAGCTGAGTTTGACGGTGCATGAAGTAGTGTCTGATGAGGGGCGACTGGCTTAGTTCAAGAAGTTAAACCCAAAGGATTACATCGTTTGTGGCGATCTGGCTGAGGCCGAACGATACTGAGCTGGATGTCATGTTAAGTTCTTAAGCTTCCAGGAAACACGAGGCGAAACGCAAGCACGATTTCTACGTAATAAAACAATAAAGATAAAAAAGAGAGAGATAAGGAGAGCATCCAAGAATTTGTGGATATTTTCTTTCTTATCTTAATTTTACTGAATTCTGTCTGTTGTAATTCTTAAATGGAAGTTATGCGTCCCACAACCCCTGGTACCCAGAGTCACATGACACATAGGAAATGATGTCATCAGACCGTATGCCAACAATGCTGGCCACTTTTTGTCTTATTTTGCAACATTTTCCTGCCCAGTAAGTGAGTCTGTCCAACCAGTCCGCCAGGTGCCCATCTTATCAGAATAAGACAAATTAATGAATAGTATCTTATTACGTTTATTAAAATAATCAAGTCTTCTTATCGTTAATAGTAATATAACATTCTACAGCTGATATTGCAACCGTGTTAATATAATCATAACTTAAATGTATTGATCTGCTATTAAATATCATGTATCCATTCTTTGAACAGACTTTTAAATGTATTTTCAACCGTTTTGTTTTTAAATAAGCTGTAATTGCTTTCTAAACAGACAGCTGTTTGATTTTTCTTTAAAAGATTGATTTTAATAAAGGCTTTATTAAAACTTTTTTTTATAAATACAATTTAGGTAGTGTACAAAAACATGAATAAAAACAGCTCTTTGGTTTTTGTGCTTACTTGATGATTTATAACATAGTTTGATAAGACAAAATGCTAATTTTACAAATGTTTGGATGTGTAAATTAAGTATGATTGCTGAGTTTGTTACGGAAGCTTTAATGATGAATCACATTATAAAACAGAAGTTGTAAGTTCAGTTTTTTAAGGCTGAATAACAGTCTGGTTCTGTCAGTGCAAAGACTTGCCTTATAAACCAGGCCAATCTAATCTGCTCTGAGTGGATTTCAGGCTAAAATTTTCAGATTTGATTTTCAGAAAACATGAATTCAACATTTGCTTGATGCCAGGGTCATGATTTGTGTTATTAGATAAAAATACCTCATCTTAAGCTAAGCTAAGAAATGAATAAAATTGGGATAAGAAGATGCTGTTAATGACTAGATGCTGTGCTTGCTTTGTGCTTGGATATAAGGTGAATGATTTGTGGATGTTAGGTTTATTGTTTTTGACTCACCTGAAAAAAGCGGCGGACTCGGCGTTGACACGTATCTGCATATGCTTGAATCTAAAGTATACATTAGTACATTTGTTTCAGTACATCTCTAATCACATCCAATCGCTGAAGTTATTTATACCTTGAATCCAAGTTTTATAATACAGAGTTTTTTTTTGACAAAAAAATCTAAACAAATGATGCATATCCTGTGTTATTTGGGAGGAAAAAGGCCCTGTGCCAAAGTCCACAGATACTTCCTATAAACAAACGACCAGTTTCCTCAACAATGAACGCATTTGTCTCTTAAAACGCTGTGTGCACAGGACTGTGTGCAAAGGTTACCTGAAGTCTCCTTCCAGTTTCTCCTGCTCAAACAGGGTCGACACAATAGGCCCCATAAGGATTTTATTGGCAATAGTTCCAACGACAAAATATCCAAAGATACTCACGGGACCGATCCAACCGGTGCTGCGAAAACAAAGAAAAGTTATTTTTAAACACATTTTGTTAAACTTAAAAGCAACTAAGAATATCTAACACTTTCCATCATGAATAAGAGATCCTTTTCCTGTTTGCCTTTCTTTTATGAGGATAAAATCAAACTAAATGCAGAGAAAGCAACCGGCGAAAGTAATAAAGTTTAACATTTAACATTTTCCAGATTGTAAGACATTTACAAAAAAAAAAAAAAAAACTTCAGGAGGTTTAGAGGATCTTCTTGGAAAAATTTCAGGTATTTTCTGAAAGGCTTCATTAGAGTTTCATTCCAACCACTTTAACGTCATTCTGCTATTCTTCTTTATGTATATGATTCAAATAAAAGCAGCTTTGATTATAACCACTGTTTTCCAGCAGAGCATTATAAAGGTGTTTGTTTAACAACCCTAAAGCTTCAGAGTTAGTCTGAAAACTGTATGGTAGCTTGAATGTGTTGTCTTCCAGCATTCGGACCTGTTAAAGCACTGGTAGGTGTAGTAGGAAATTGTGAACGGTGAGACGATTAAACGACTGGCCATGGTGCTCATCTGCTTACAAAACCTCTCCACGTCCTGACTGATCCGCTGGTCTCTGGGAGGTATACAGGAACAAAGGACAAACAGAGAAATAACCAATGCAAATTTAGATTTTTTTATGCATGCTCTACTAGATATGTACAAAGAAAACGCTTGTGTTTACGGGTTATCTATATCCTCTCGGAGCACATTTAGGATGTAATAGACTCTGCCCTGGAAGTAGGCCGAATGAAGGCTCTCAGTCAGGGTCGTCCTCCAGCTGACATACATTTGATTGCAAATGTACTGGTCAATACTTTTGAGCTGAAAAACATAAGAGGTGAAGAGGTGATAATTGCATATGTCCATCTGTTGAGATTTTTACTGAGCAGCTGACTGATCCCAGTAAGTAGTGTAAATCTATGACATCATATTATCAGTTAGACTGGGGATCCACGTCAATGCAAACAAAGGTGTAAAAGTATGAAAATAACACAACCAGTGGAAATCACAGAGCTGTAACCTTTAGGTTATTTTTTTAGACAAAAATATGAGGTGCTTAGTTTTCTCAAAGTATGTAAAACTGGGACTCTATACAATTTTGATGTTAAAATATTTTTCTTTTAACATGATCTTAGTGTATGATTAAAAGTTCACAATACATCTATGGCTTTGAATATGAAAAATAAGATGGTGGACGGAGGGAAAGAAGCACTGAACGAGTAGGTCAGATAATAGAGTCAGAAATACAAGCATTAAAAAAATATTTTCCATAATCATACAAACTTGAAACAAAAAATACTTGAATTAATCTTAAGACCTTGTTAGACAGCATAGAAACCCGCTTAAAAATACACATAGAATACAAGATAAGATGTAATATTGTGAGATGATATGTTTCCACTTTTTTTCTTGCCTAATGACTGCATTACAAAAGCAACTTATTACAACAATGAATCAAGCACTTATAGTGATAAGTTGGGTTTTTTTTTTTTCGGAAAAAAAAATAGTACATGTAATACATGCAAAGATTCTGTTATAATTTAAGTAACTGATTACTTTACTTGTAAGGGTAAGAAGATAAATGTCAATCTTCCTATAGAAAGCTGCTGTTAGAAGTTAATCAAAGCAAAAATCAGCAGACAGTCTAAAAGATAAAAGAACAAACATTCGACTCCGGTCAGAGGCCAGATTTCTGGCTGCAACAATGATCAAAATCAATCTCTGTGACCCTTTTTTAAATTGGTCACTGCAGCAAGTGATAACCGGCTACTGTCACGTCTCACTGTTACATCAACTTACTGTAGAGTTGAGTAAAATCAGCACCATAGCTGTTCCCACCAGACTCCTGAAGCCGGAATAGTTTTTGTCTGCGAGCACGTTGTAGAAGTGACTGGGGAGGACACCCACCTGATAAATGATCAGCTGCTCTGATGGTGGAAAAAGGATGTGTTAGCACAATGCAGTCTTGAAACACGGATCGAACAGGGACTCGTAAAACAGCAACAGCCCAAACTAAAGGGCAGCAAAGAATGTCATGCATTTTTCTGCAATCAGAAACAAAAGGAAAAAGGGTTTTTTTTTTATCTATAAAGAAGTTGATGTTTGAGCCATTTCGTGGTCAGTGTAATCTGATTGCAACAATCAATTTCCTGTTTCTGTCTGCTGTTACTCATAGAGTTTCATAACTACCTGTCAGAGTGACACCCAGCAGCGTCCCGAACATCAGGACACTTTGACTGGTCCATGATGGGAACAGAACCTTCTGGATGCTGCAGAACCTCTGGACAAAATTCCAGTCTAATTTTGGCCTGAATTATAGAGAAGAAAATGATAATTATGCTTAATGGATATTTTTTTTTTCAACTGAATCTTAATTTACAATAGCATAGAATACACCAAACCAGTAGTATCTCTTTTGTTACTCATGGTTTACATCTCCAACTTGCAAACGTGGCTCTAATGTTTACCTATTTGTCCGTGTTCCTTTGGGCTTTTCCAAAAGAGGCATCTGAACCAGCGACTGGGAAATATTCCCCTTGAAAATCACTTGTCACATATGTTTTGTTATGTCTCGAGGCTCAGGCTAACCAGAAAGCAACTAAGGCTCCATGTTATCTAAAAAACGGCAGATTTGCAACATTCGGACGCACTGACAGCAGCTAGCAGGACCAACAACTAACACATTTCTGAAAAATACTCTTAATTCGCGCCCCTTGTTATTTCATTAACGATGTGTAGTTAGTTTAGATAGGAGTTTAACTTATCCCGATTGTGTCCGTGCTGCTGTTCCAGTCTACCCTCTGCCGCTGCCGAAAGCAGATGTTTTGTTCGGCGACTGTCATTTACTTACTTCCGGGTTACTGACTTCCGCTTCAGCTTTTCGAAATAAAAGTTTCGAGCAAATTGACAAAATCTATTAACAAAAATATGATTCTGTGTATTCTATCTATCCACCCTTCAATCTTCTCTCGTTTATTCCGTAAGGGTCGCTTACGACCAACTGCGGCAACGAACATAGTAATTGCTATAATAATAATATAATATATATAATATATATATAACATATAAATTATATGTCAATAACAATATATTTAAATAATAAACTTTTGAAAAATTTTGAAGACTTTTTTTGAATCCTAATATTTGATGAATCTGTCAAGTTTGTCCAATTGTTGAGTTTTTTATTTATTGCAACGTCTGTATATATCTGCAAATTAGGTGAAGAACCATTTTGTTGTAAACATTTCCAGCTTGAGGAAAAGGAGAAAATACACATACAGTTTAATCATTTTAAAAAGGCTTCTGAATCTTAGCATTTACCACAGATAAACATGAATAAAGTGCTTCTTCACATGTAATGTAAAATAAGAGGTATGCTTTTTTTAAATAAATACCTTCAATATATTTATAGGGTGATTTCTCCTCAAAAACAGATCCTATTAGATCAAACATTTCTAACATTGTCCAGTGTGAATTCACACTACTGCCATTTTTTATTATTCATCAGGGCTGTTTAAAAGTGTGGGGAGCACAATATAGTTCCTAACAGCTTATTGGTAAAAAAAAAAAAAATGTTTTTTTTAAAAAAATGGTTATGCAAACAAGTATTAACTGCTCTTGACAGAAAAGAAAACACGAAATGCCTAAAATCACCATTAAACCCATAGCTATTAATGTAATCCTTATAAAGAAAAACACAGAATATGAGTAGATATTTCCAGTTAAACTCTCATAAGATATTTATGTAATCATATCATTTGTACAAACCGACCATACTTGATATTAGAATAAAAAATAAATTGAAGAAAAAAGGGTGGGCTAATATATTTTTTTCCACAACTGTATATAGTGCAGCTTGTCATAAAATAAGAACATACATGAACAAAAATGATAGAACAGCTCAAACCCAAAGTTTATTTTACGTTCATATGTTATTAATGTGCACTGCCCTGACATAAAGAAAACCATAAAAGAGCTGATTATGTAAAATACCTATATAGGGAAATGAATATACTGGTTCTAGCCTATTGTAGTACAGAACAACAAATTACAAACTTACATCAATGGCAAAAGTTGTAATCAAAACTTTTCACATACTGCAAGTATACAAAGGTCATCTGAAATGCTTTTGGAAACCAATACAATAAATAAGATAACATTTTAAAGATTACTTGTTTCTAGAGGTAATTTATCAAAAATATGTTTCTTGTCATTACTTTAAATGATTATTTCTGAGTGTACTTATATTTAGGCTAAATGATGAGTAGATGAGTAGTGACTGAAAAAAAAAACAACAAAAAAAAAACAAAAAACAGGTGAATGCACAAAAAAAGTCGATGAAAGTCAAAACTTCCCTGATCCATGAGCAGTTAAATACATTAAAAGTTTAGTTGGTGATCTCAAATCAAAATTATTGTGAAAATAAGAACATGGAAATGGGAAAATATGTTCTTCAATGCTAAACTAAAAAACCATTACAGTACATCTGACACATTATATTTGCAAAGGTCCATTTGAAACCTAAACATCTTGACCACAGGTAGAAGTTTAAAGGACAACATCTGTGAAGTTGTTTTTGATATTATAATTAATGCTGCAAAAAAACAATGGCTAAAATCGTTATTAGTAATCATTTAAATTTTATTTTTTCTCGGATATTTAAATGGTTAGTAAATACTGTACTTGTTTTTAATGACAACCGAAAACCCATTGGCTGCAATGTGAGCCCGTTTTTTTAACTTATTCTTTACAATGGAAAAGTATCAGATGTCAGTCATTAAATATAAATATGCTGTTTATTTTTCAAGAAACTAAAATAATGAGTAGAGATGCACCAATTGGCCTCAAGATTAGAATTAGGCTGATTTTCCTTCGATCATTAATAATCAAAAATCATCGAGTCAGATAAAAAAAACCAATACTGAACAAATACTAAGAACATTTTCTAACTGTAAATACATTAAAACTGCCTTCACTGTTAAACTGTTAACGGAGGTGTTATTAGTTTACGTTTGTGGTTTGTTTTTTTTCCATTTCATTGTTTAATTCACATAAAGCTCTTTGAATTATCTTTTCACTCCAATTTTGCTATTCAAATAAACTTGCCTTGCCTAAAGACTCCAGATCAGAAAATGGCAGGGGATATATACATCTATGCACTGATGGGAATAATTATTTAATTCATTTGTTTTCTGTTAACATAAAAAAAAAATAACCAGTAAAATTATCCTTTTGTACATTTGTCCTTTATATATAAATTGCATGTTGTTCTTTAGACAAACTTAAAAAAAATAATGAAGGGATTTCATTGTTAGTTTGGAAAAACCAGATTGGTGCAGCTCTAATAATGTTGTATTTTTTTATCCAATCAATGTAATAACTAGAAGAAATTTTGGTGCTTTAATGGGCCACAAACACACTAATACAGTTTCCCGGGATTAGGTTATTGTTGGGTTTTACTAACTTCTTTATTAGATTCTCTTTGGCTGAGACAATACTTCATATAATTAATTACTTTAGTGGTTGTTTGATTGGATTTTGAGATCCAAATATCACCAGATGTATCCTTCAACTCTGCTTCTGTTGCTCAGAAAAACCTGCTTTCTGTCAAAACAGGCAGTATGTCATCTATTAAAAAGGCCAAACAGTTTTTGCACAGAATAATCAGTCAAGGTTTAGGATCCAGAATAGGACAGGTGCGAAGCAGACGCAACTAAAACCAACGACACTGTACACGATGTAACGGTACGGTAGCTCTACTCTCATCTGCTGCCTCGCCCGTCTCACATCATCCGAGGGCAGTCCGAAAAGTCGGCACAAGAACGGGATAGTCACTGCTTTCATGACCATTCTTGTGGCGAGCAGCACGGCGATTCCGATGACGAAGCGCAGCACGGAGCGCAACAGCAGGCCTGAAGTGATTGGTGGTAGAGTTAGAGGCAGAGAGGACAGCGGCGGGTCCTGCAGCAGCCCCAGCTGATAGTTCACATGTGAAGCCAGAGCTGCTCCGGCCCCCGTGCCAAGAGCCTGAGCTGTGTCACCACGAGAGGTGCTCCACGAATCCAGAGAGAAAGCTACGAGTCCCAGGCTCACATGTGACACGACGATGACCAGAGGAGCGTAGCGGTCCATCATGTAGTAGGTGTCGATCTTCTCTAAGGTTGGCTGGAAGAAGGCGAGGACCAGAAGGCTGTAGAGGAAGCCGCTGATAACTTCCTGCGAAACAAAAGATAGAACTCTTTAGCTGTTTCTGACCATGAAACATCATGTTTCAAAAAATAAAAAAATAAACACTGATGCTTTCTGCCCTGAAGG
>JAUZNJ010069595.1:0-10894 GCA_034780135.1 Jordanella pulchra
GCTGAGTACAGAGAGCTGGTGAACAGCTTTGTTTCATGGTGTGGAAACAATCATCTGATCCTGAATGTCAACAAAACGAGAGATGATTTCGGAACAATTTGACATAACATCATGGGGTAAGATGGAGGTGGTGGAGGAGTCTAAATACATTGGTGCTCATCTGAACAACAAACTAGACTGGAGATACAACAGTGAATCTGTCTACAAGAAGGGACAGAGCAGACTGGACTTCCTAAGTAAGCTTAGGTCCTTTAGTGTTTGCAGAAAGATGCTGCATATCTTCTATCAGTCTGTTGTGGAGAGTGTGATCTCTACCTCCATCATCTGCTGGGTATCAGCATCAGAGCAAATGACTTAAAAAAACCTCAACAAGCTAATAAAGAAGGCCGGCTCTGTTCTAGGAACTCCTCTGGAACCTCTGGAGATTATTTCACAATGGAGAATCATTCATCAAATGAAAAACATTATAGACAACAGTGGGGACTCGCATCAGACTGTTAAACAACAACAGAGTTCCTTCATTCAAAGGTTTCTTTACACCCAGTCCAATACAGACGCTATAGAAGATCCTTCCTGCCAATAGCTACATATCAACAACTTGTAAAAAAAAACTGATGAGTTACTTAAACATTTTCCCTTTGGGATTCATAAAGTAGTTTGGAATGAGACGGAAAATAAAATGCTGCAGCCGCTGTGTTGGTTAAGCAGTGGTGCAGCTTCACGTATTGCTAATCCAAAAGTCTGATGCCTCTGAACTGATCCAGTAAATTGTGATTTGCAGGGAACAGCTGTGAGAAACACAGAGTTGTTTCTAGCTTATCTGACACAGCAGATGCACAAGCATGTCCCCAGCAGCCTGATCCTGTGGTACGACAGCGTCATCGAGAGCGGAGAGCTTAAATGGCAGAATGAGCTCAACCAGTCCAACAGGTGAATGCAGAAGAACATGACTGTTTTATTTCAGACTGAGGTTCCAGCTGGAGAACAAACTGGACTTCTCTTGATTTAGGGAGATAGTCTATTTTAGGCTTCATGTACTAAAGAGATATAAGGTAGATATAAGGAGGGTCTTTAATGACGACTTGTTGTAGAAAGAAACAAAGCTTTAAGCTGCCCTCCACAAATAAATCTCTGCTTTCTCCTGTGAGTCTTTATTTGCTGGACAGTAGGATGGATTATTAAATCATTGACATGCAAAAAACTGACTTCTAAATTTTGACATCATCCTTGTTTCCTAACAAGAGAGCAGTTATTTCATCTGATTGTTTATTTTTGGATATTCAGGAAACAAATTATTTGACTTTTACTGAATTCTTTGGCACTGATTTAGCCTTTGTTATTGATAGGATGTTCTTCGATGCTTGCGATGGTTTTTTTACAAACTACAACTGGACCGAGGAGAACCTGGAGCAGATGAAGGTCTGCTCCACGATCCGAGGCCGCCAGGCTGACGTGTACATCGGGGTGGACGTGTTTGCCAGAGGCAAGGTGGTGGGAGGAATGCTGGAAACAAATAAGGTGACCACTGTGAAGAGCCTGTGTGAAAGTTGTGATCTGTCTGAATGCCACCTGAGTGCTACTCCTTTATGAACAGGCTCTGGATATCATTCGGAAGCATAACTTCTCTGCTGCAATCTTTGCACCTGGATGGGTTTACGAGAGTCTAAGCGATAAGAGCCAATTCTGCACCAATCAGGACAGGTGGGACCAGCTCAGCTTTCATAGTGGAAATTGGAAACCTGTGAGGGTCCGCACAAACAAAATATGCTCTCTCCCTCCGGCAGGTTCTGGGCTCTTCTCTCGGATTACTTGTACATCCACCGGCCAGCCTCACCTCTTCCCTTCATCTCCTCCTTCTGTCAGGGCTTTGGAAACGCCCTCTACTGGAAAGGACAGGTACTAACGGGGGAACAGCAGAGCCTTTTTTGTAGACGTACTCTAATGAAAGCTTGTTAGAATTATATAACACCAAACACAAAGTATAAGTATTAAATAAAAATGTGAGGATGTGATGAGGCTTCTAAAGAACGCTGTTGTTCCTGTTAAACCTAAACATGCTGTAATTCAACAGTTCATAGGTCACGCTGCACTGCTTATAGACGTACCTCACTCAACCTTCTAATGTCATGTCTAATAGGTGATCTGTTCAGCTGCTCTCTGCCTGATCAGTTTTTCTGTGTCTACATTATAGAGATGTAGAAGTGTTTGGGTCAAGTTGCCCCTTTCAGTCGACCCGACAGTGACTCACTTAATAATGTTCCTTGAAAAGGAAAGAAAGTAAAAAATCATTTCAGCAAAAGAAATGGTGAAACTTTAGTTTTACATAGTTTGTTGTGGCTCTGTCTATCTGCCGTATCGAGCTCAGTTATTAAAATTACAATTCTAAAGTCTTTGGAAGAGTTTCCATGCTTTTATTTTGTCCCACAGATTACACCCATTGACTGTATTTTGGAGGAAGTCACATTTTTTCTCAGCTCAAAATGCTGCTGCAGGTTTTCTAACTGGATGTCGAAAACCTGAACACATCATCCCGTTCGAGCCTCCATTAGGTGGCCGCGCATTTCACAGATTATTTTGAAATTCTTATTTTTGTTTGTAGGTATTTAAAGGATCCATCATGCTTCTCTAAGCCTCTTCATGACTACAGCAGCAGCAGCAGAACTTAAGTCGTGCTGCTGCTTGAGTCTGGGACAACCAACTTGCTGCACATTGAAAAGATTTCATCTCTTATAACACATTTTTATTCATCTTTGGATTCCTACATTAGTTAGACTTAGTTCGACCTTGTTTGTTTTAGTTGGTTTACGTGTGTTTAACCTTATTGTTCTTATTCCATATTTGTTCATTGCTTTTTCTTAGAATTTGCAGTTCAGTTATACGTTTAATTTTTAGATGTCATTGTTTGAACTTTTTTTTTGAGTTTCCGGTATTAGATTATTTCTTTTGCTTTCTGTATTTCTTTTTTTGCAGCAGGAGACAAAGAAGAAGTGGTTCAACCTAAATGCTCAGGAGATCCAGCCCTTGTACTACCATGTGAAGCTAGCGGATCAGGGCTGGCTCAGGAGTAGGGGCTGCCCTGAAGACGCGTGGAAAGGAGGCTCCTCTCTGCTGCTGGAGGGACTTATGCCTGCAAATTTGAGCGCTCCGGTTTGTGCCAAGTAAGCTGCATGTTTGTTTATGTTCGATGTCTCCATCTCCTAGAGCTGTCTCTGCTTCAGCAGAACCTGGTTTCCATTAATGGCCAATTAACAAGCTTTTGCTTCGCTGCAGTCCTCTGAATTAGGTTTGTTGAAGCAGGAAATGTCTAAAATATTCTGAATTGGAATCAAATATTTTTAAAGAAATGTCACATCACAGTCGGGAAATATGGTTAAAATCTCAGTAAAAAGCACTTTTATGTTTGTTGATCTTTTTTTATGACATGTAAAGGAGAACCTGACTGCTGCTTGAATGGCTGACAATACAGAGAGCAGTGCAGAACCGAACGTTTCCTTATAGATTTTAGTCACTATCAGAGAGAGACGAAGCAAAGCCTACCTTGTTACACAGCGTCTTAAACTTGTGTTGATCTGAATATTGCAGCAAGACTCTTTACTGAAATAAACAGTCTTGTTGTAATGTTGTTTAACTGGTAAGTGATTCATGATAGTCAGACTTTTAAAAGGAATCCTAACGTACAGCTCCTGTAAGGTTGCTTAATTTCACAGATCTGTTAAAGACACATACTCCAGCTCGAGCACTAAAAACCTGCATGTAGTTTTAAGGTCTAGATTTAATATGCAAGGCTACGGCTGCGTCCAACTATTGGACCTGTGATGAAAGCTGACTTTGTTTCACATCGTCTCCAGAGTTTAGACCAGAGGTTCCCAAAACGTTTTGGTTTCTGATCCACAACAATGAACCAGGATGGACTTATTGCCCAAAGTATTGGTTGGAATATAAATATCTTCAAAAAATCTATTAACCGTGGATATAATAGTAATTAAAAAGTGATGCTTTTACATCTTTAATCACAAATATGCTTGATCATTATGTTTTTTTATGGTTTAGTTTAAGTTCTGTTGAGAATCTCATGACCCCATACTTGTTGATCTGTGACCCCAGGTGGGCTTATTCAAAGGTCTTTTTCGTAACTGTTTGAATCACTGCCGTTCCTCGTTGTCTTTCAAACATGTTGTGATGATTAAACTATAAAGTTGTGTTTTCCAGGATCTATTCCCTTCATGTGCCTCTGGATTCCAAGATCCTGGTAGTTCTTGTCTACAAAACGTCTCCTGGAATCACAGTCTCTTTGCAGCTGCAGACACCAGACCTCTTGAGCTGTTCCCACACCGATGTCCACGAGGTCACGTGTGAGTCATGTAGCTTCAAGTCTAGTATGAAACATACAGAAGCTTGTGATGTTAAAAGAAAATACTTTCTCTTAAATACAGTCAAAGTCCAAAAGGTTCTTCAATTGAAGGATTTTTCTCACCCATGGAAATAAACCTAGAGGGTTAATCTTCAGCTGCTAAATGTTTTCTTATTTTCCCACAGTATCAAGCATGTCCCCAAATGAACCCCATTTAGCAAACCTGATCTCTGAGCTGTGTGGAAGCAGAAGCCCGGAGGGATGGACTGTTCGGTGAGGCTCACGGATGGTGGATAGATGAGGGTTAATTTAGCTTCATTTTGGATAAACGTCTTTCCTTTCTATCGTTCTGATGTTAACTTGGGCAGATGTTCCCAACTAGAGCTTCATGGCTGTGTTCTTAGAGAAGTGTGTGTCCTTATTCATCGGGACGGAGGCACTCAGGACAGTCCATTCAGCTGCAGGATCGGAGAGATTATGGTGAGACGAGGAACAACTTTCTTTACTATTATTTCCCAAATAATACCGAGTATCAAAATAAAACATAAGGGTGGCGTGTCTCAGTCGCTTATTTATGGTTCTCAAGGATAATTTAGAAAATGGCTCTTGGCAGGGAGGTCAGTCTTGGTCTCGTTTCTTATCAAGTCTTGACAAATTGTATCAATGGAGTTTTGACATAAAAAAGATACAAAACATAACTGGTTTTAATTCTGCTGCTGGTGTTCTTATCTCTGGTACAACACTAGCAGCAGGTTACAGTGCAGGGCTGGAGACTGCATCTCATGAATTATTGATACATAAACTGCACAACCAACAGGAATCATTTCCCATTAGCAGGAAATATGTTTTTATCTTTTGCAAACACGGTGGCGTCTTTAAAGAGCTGCTTGCTTTAAACGTGATCTTTTTCCTGTTACTTGTATTTCTGTTTGGTCTGTTTTTGTGTTCTTAAAATGTTGGTTATACTTTAATTAAAACAACCCTTGGTCTGTTTCTGTCAGGTCCTGGATGTGGACTCTCTGCAGCCACCCAGAGACCCTGTGGAGGACCTGCGCATCGATGACGTGGTGTGGCGGCGTGGTGGAGACGCTAAATCACCACAGAGCATGTCCCCCTGCCTCCGCCTCAGCGCCACCCTACGCTGGGACTACCCACTGCAGTCTGTGCGCCACTTTAAGGTCTACTGGCAGAGGCTGAGAGGACCTGATCCGAAAATCCCCGGCGGCGAGCTGGAGCTGGTGGGCCGAGCCTACTCCAATCAGTTCAGGGTGACGGAGCTGCTGGTGCCACAGCCTCCCTGTGTGTTGGAGCTGCTGGTAGAGCCTGTGGACAGGAAGGGATTCCCCGTCCCTGAGAGCCTCTGGGGAAGAAGAGAGTTGAGCTACACAGAAGAACCTTAACATTATGTTTCCTGTTTAGGGGTTTGCTACACACTAAACCCTGCAGCTTGTTTTTGTTAAAGTCACTTTCATTGAAAAGAGGATGAAATAAAAATCCTCATCTAAATAGAGATTTTATACCTACGAAACAGGTGGAGATAATAAGCCATGATATTTAAAGTGCAATTAATGAAATGATGGGTTGAGTTCATGAAAAGGAACTTCTGGACTAATGTGGAGTTTTCCAATGAAAACATTAGTAAATGTATATAATCCAAGTCTGTTCAAAGATCAATGGTTCAACTAGAAACCAGATGTGTCTTTTCATTCGGTCTACATTGATTGTGTTTGAGTCAGCTGAGAAGAAAGGAGCAAAATATTTTGATATTGGAAATAATAAAACTTCATTTTTATCAAATACTTGTTTATTCTTTTTTTTTTAATATAAATCAGAACAGTTTTTATTTTCTGAATTCATGTTTATGACGATACCATGAGAAGCTATGTCATTAAAAAAAAGGATCACAGGTGGATAAAGTTAAAGTTCTGATATTTTAAACTATTTTTTACTCGCCTGCCTCTGGTCCAGGTTTTTAAGAATCTGGTAAGAAGGAAACTTTACAAACAGAAGGCAGAGTTATGTACAAAAAAAGTTTTATTTAGTTGCTTGAATTTTACAGAACTTTCAAATCAAATACCTGACATCTGGAAGTTAATTTTAGAAAAGCAAAGGCAAAAGAGGCAGAGGATTTTTGTGATTGTCAAAGCCATCCCAGCTAGCACAACAGCGGCTCCATCAGTTCTGCTGAGTGATCATCTTCAGCATCTGCAAGGCCATGGGTCCCTGGTCCGAGGGAATCTAAGAGCAGAAGAATGACGTCACACAAAACCAGCCGCAACCTCAGCGCTCCGCTTCAGTCAAATCATGCAAATACATCTTACTAGAAGAGTCTACAAATAGTGCATATTTAATTGCTTACAATCTTATCCAGCTAATATTTGATAATATTGGAACTGAAAGAGCTAAAGGACTTGAAAGCAGCTCGTTTTACCATGTGGCCAGCTTTGAGGATCCAGTAGAAGGCAAAGTTCTTGTACGTCTTGTAGAAGGCTCCAGTGACTCCAGGGGAGGCCGGGTCATCAAGGGGGGTCCACCTCAGCTGGGTAAAACTAGGAAGACCCTCCCATTTCAGATTTTTCACCCAAATCTCCTGACCTGGAAGAGAAAAAATAAAAGCTCCTTCAACTCCTTTTTACCCACAGAGCTATAGATCAGCCTGCATCAATAAGCTAGAATGGATTATTGGAGTTAGCATCGTTTTTAAAGGAGACATAGTCCCTCCAGCGTGTCCTGGGTCGTCCTCTGGGCCTCCTGCGGGTGGGACGTACCTGGAACACCTCCCATGTAGGCGTCCAGGGAGCATCCAAAAAAATATCTGATCCTCCTCACTGAGTCCTCTGCATGTGGAGGAGCAGCTCTACTCTGATCCTCTCCCTGACGACCGAGCTCCTCACCCTCTCTATAAGGCAGAGCCCAGCCTCCCTGCAGAGGACGCTCATTTCAGCCGCTTGTATCCAGGATCTGGTTCCTTCAGTCATGATCCAGATTTCATGACCATAGTTGAGGGTCGGAACATAGACCGACCGGTAAATCTGAACTCTGTCTTTTCTCTCAGCTCTCTAAACCACGACGGACCGATACAGCGTCTGCATGTCCCCCTGCCTCCGCCTCAGCGCCACCCTACGCTGGGACTACCCACTACAGTCTGTGCGCTACTTTAACGTCTACTTTAAGACGATACAGCGTCTGCATTATGGCAGCCGCCCCGTCTATTGATCCCCATCTCCATCCTCCCCTCACTCCTGAACAGGACCCCAAGGTACTTGAACGGCTCGACTAGAGGCAGAAACTCTCCTTCAACCTGAAATGGAAAAGCCCCCAGTCTCTGGTCGTGAACTACGGCCACAGAGCTGGAGGAGCTAATACTCATCCCCGCCGCTTCACACTGCGATCTGCCACAGTCATCCTGTAGGAGGGAACCAGCAGGAGCAGGTCATCTTCAAAAAGCAAGACGAGATCCACTGGTCCCCAAACCAGACCCCCTCTGGTTCTTGGCTGCGCCTAGAAATCCTGTCCATAGAGGTTATACAGGACCGGTGCTAGCGGGCAGCACTGCTGGAGTCCAACATACACCGGGAACAAGTCCAACTCAAAGCTGACAATGTGGACCAAACTCCTGCTCCGCTTATACAGGGACCGGATGGCCCCTAGTAAAGGGCCCCCAACTCCATACGCCTGGAGCGCCCCCCACAGGCCACCACGAGGCACACAGTCCAATTCTCCAAGTCAACAAGGCATATGTGGATCAGCATGGCAAAGTCTGAAGCCCTCTGGAGCCGCCTGCAGAGAATGTGGAGCTGATCCAGTGATCCACAGCTGGGACTGAAACCACAGGGCCCCTCCTGAAGCCAAGGTTCTACAATCAGCCGGACTTTCCTGTCCGGCGACCTGGCATAGGCCAGAGGACAGAAAGGCTTGGAATACATGTTTAAAATACATTAAAGTATATTTCTGTTCAATGTGCAGCACTTAACACGTATGGATGCTTTTTAGCCATAGTAGCTGAAGTTTAGTGCTGGTTTCAGCGCTAAACCTGGAAGGCGGGAGCAGAAGTGAGTTTCTGAAAGGAGTAACCCGATAAAACATTGGTACACACCAAGTTCCGAATATTGAGCTAAAAAAAAAATCATCATAATGTTCATTGTGTTAAACGTGTTAAATTTAGTTAACGTTTGAGTCAGAAGTTACGCCGTGGAACAAACATTTTAGCCTTGAACTATGGGTAGTTAAATTAAATCGAAGGTGACATGGTGCATTATCAGGATCACATATGAAAATATTTTACTGATACACTGTGCGGTTTAGTTGTAGTAATATTATTACAAATTGCCTGTGAGCACTGAAAACGAGACCCCGGAGCTGCTGCGATCATCATAGCAAGAAGAATCAATGAAATTCTGAGCAGACGGTGAATAGAATAGATCACAGTGTCACAATCATGTTAAAGAGGAAAAAGCAAACTTTTTCAGAATAGTAAATCCTTTTACATTGAGAACATCCACTAATTGATTGTTTAAGGGCTGGCTAATTGGTTGCATTTGCAATATTGTTGAAATGGGAAGAAAACAAAAATAAAAAAAATCACTTTCCATTCGACTATTGGTCACTTTACTTTTCATGAGTGAAGGACGTTGACCTTCCCACTCCAAGCCTTTAGGTGGCAGTAATACGCTTCAAACAGATTTACTAACACACAGAAAGAAAAGGGATTTTGCATGTGCAGATACGTGCATGCTAGCAGGAAGTTAGCATTTTTCCAAGCACTCTGGACAAGAGAGGATTCAAGGCTATGAAAATAATGAAACCTTGAAGAAAAAACATCTATAATATGCATTTTACGTTTGTGGTTAGCAAAGGAGAAACAAAAAAATTTGAACCGCAATTTTGATTTTTCCATCCAAATTCCAGCAAGCACAAGCTCAAAAGATTAGTCAGCATTTTCAAGCCCAACATGTTCCCAGATGGACAAAACAAATATTGACATGACAGCTCATAGTTTTTATGAGGTTCGGGTCTCTGAGTATCACTCTGGGCGGTCAGCTGCCTCTAGTGCTCAGACATCATTGATTTAGAAGCTCGTTTACCAAGGGTGTCCACTATAAGATCCAGCTGGCCGTTGTAGACAGTGACATTGACTCCAGCTGTCAACAGCTGGTCCACTATATCCACCACTGGCCTCATAAAGTCACCGGCCATGTTGGTGAAAACCTCCTCTGCTTGCCCTGAATTCAGCATGAAGGAAGAGAGAAAAGACAGAGAAAACAAAATAATTTAACAAGGAAAGGTCAGATACATCAGACAGTCTGACGTAATGAGACCTGATCCAGCTCTAAGGTACCTCCCCAGGTCACATTCTGAGGGATGATAGCCAGCTTCTTCCTGATTGGTCCATTCATCAGTGCGCTCAGTGACTGCTTGTGCAGAGGGCGAATGTGGCGCTGGGCTTGCAGAGCTGATGTAAAGAATAAAAAGAAGATTGGTCAGACAGATAAATCTAAGCCCTCTCTTTATAACTTCATTTAATCACAGCGTAGATTTAGTCATGGTGCCATACAGATAAAGTTTCCTCCTGCAAAAGAGGCCATTTTCTCATCTGGTTCCTGGGTCAGAATGTTGTAGAAGTTCACCCCGTTTGTGTTCTGGCAAAAAATAGATAAAAATTGTTGATTTGACGAACAGATATTTCACTTTACATTATCCAAAGTCACCTACTTGCGAGCTGGCATTTTATGCACCAAAACTACCCCAACCTGTCAAGCAAGCCACTAAAACTGAAGGGGGACGGGGGGGTGGGGCTGCTGGATCAATGGTTTCTAAACCTTTAAAAATTGGTGCAATCCCAGTTTTGCTCATGTTTTTCCAAAACAAACCATAGACTTCAAAAAAGATGACACAAAATACATTCTGAATCCTCTGAAATGACCCCTAAAAGGTGGAATTTCTCAGTCCATTGTCTCGCCTTTCTCCAACCTGTCCTCTAAATCCAACATGGCTGCCTATCACAGGCATTAAAATGCCTGCCGTAAAAACACAAACAGCCTCTCTCTACATCTAACCACATTCCTTTCCCAAACAGTAATACCTTAAAGGAGTCATCACCTATAAATGTTAAAATGTGTGAAAGAAATTAGAGTGTAAAGTAGTTTGGTTTTTTGGTGTAGACACTTTGTTCAAACCACAACAGCCCACGAGGCTGCACTTTTGGTTCTCCGTTATTTATGCTATTGTAAAAGGATGCTATCATTAGCCCGCCCTGCTATCACCATGCTAAAATTAGCTTGCCTTGCTAACACTATGCTAGCATTAGAAAGCCTTGACATCACTGTGCTACATTAGCCCACCTTGCTATCACAATGATAATTTCTGCTCGCCTTGTCATCACAATTCTAATATTAGCCCACCTTGCTATCACCAGGCTAATATTAGCCCACCTTGCTATCACCAGGCTATCATTAGCCCACCTTGCCATCACCAGGCTATCATTAGCCCACCTTGCTATCACAATGATAATTTCTGCTCGCCTTGTCATCACCATTCTAATAT
>JAUZNJ010069606.1:0-25972 GCA_034780135.1 Jordanella pulchra
CTGGTCCAATTTAGCCATGAAACCTCCCACACTAAAATGAGGGGTGTTTCAGTTTCATTGTCCAACCCCTGTATGTCCTCACTACATATAGAGTAGATGCATGTGTGTTTGTCCATCTATTGGACCCAGCTTGAGCAAAACTTCTTGTTAATTTCCTAAGAGAGACAACATTTGTGTTTTTGCAGGTTATTTAATTATTGTTTTTTTTTCATGTGCACCATATTTCCCTCATGTTTTACTCTGTTGTCTGTAGATATCTGCAGCCTCCAGAACGCAGAAGCTTTTACAAAAACAGGCCCTTGATGGACGTAGATGAATTGTGAAGCACTTTTGTCAGATGTTGTTTTTAGATGTGCTACATGAATTAATTTGACATTTACACTTCTGATCGCGTTCATAACTTTGAAATTACTCTTTTAGTTGAGACTATGTGGTTTCTGGAGACAGTGGCGAGACAGGTTAATCACAGGTTTGATGCTCTGCTACATAGCATGATTGACATGAAACAAAATACTTATTGAGTCTTGTTGGTTCGTCTCTTCTTTTGTTAACATCTGCTGCATATCAGTGGTGTTTTTTTTTCTTCTTGCTCTGGTCTTTAAAAAGGTGATTCAGTCAAGATTACAGAAATCATCTCTATTTCAGTTGATTTTTTTTCTTACTATCAGAACACGGTTATTACCTGATGATAAAATCAAGTATTTTCTTGTTTAGAACACAAACCAAAGATCTTTAGGACTTCATTTGTGTCCAAATCAGAGGTTCAGTTTATTTTCAATGGCAGTAAATGTTTTGTTCACAGAGTCTTAATTTAAGACGCTATAGTTTTTTTTTTTTTTTCTAGTAACCCAAACATATTTCAGGGTTTCACCTTTATACAGTGTGATACTGAAATGCGAATATATGCTGTCACCTATGAACATTTCAGAGGTTGAAGCAGTTTTTTTAAATTTTCTTTATAATGCATGTAAAACACCCAAAATAGTGCCTTCTAACAGTAAACATAAAGTCAGCTTGTATATCTTAAAATAACATTAGACAACGTTTTCCTCCACCTCCTCCACACTTTCTGTGCTCTCCGATGATGGGAAATCACATGTACAGTGAAAAGCCCCTGTCCGACTCCTTTGGGGTGTATCAGGGTGTCCAAAGTGTAAACAATGGATCATTTGTAAACCATCCTTTGGACCCATTTGTTTAAAAAAAAACACAAGTGGAGATTTTTTTTAATTTACTACTGTGAAAAACGAAAAATCTTTTTTTTTTTTTTTGAAAAAACGAAAAGGGTGAAAAAATGTTTGTCTTTGTACAGTAATTTGGTTTCTGAATTTTTGTTTTCCTATGTGCTATAAAAGGAGTTTCTGATTAGATTATAGAGAAATGATGCCGTACTACTTTAAACTGAGATATTTCGACCTCGGCAACTTATGCTCCTATACAGTAAAGAACATTAACCATGAAAACATTTCTATACTTTATGTAAACAGTGTTTTTCTTTGATGATCAATTGAGAAAACGTGGGAAAACTTAGTTTCCTTTGTAAGGGGCTGTAAATGTATTCTTTATTATCAGTGAAATGCAGCTCTGAAGACAGAAGTGAGGCATATTTTTTTAATTAAAATGATTAAAAACTACATTATCCGCAAACTTTACAAGCACTCATATGGAAGCAGTATCGGTTTCAGCACATACACATTTTTCTTTAAATTAACATATCCATTTTCGATGTACATGCTTTGAGCATAGAGAGAACCGAGGAGCAAAGAATGACTTAAAATGAAAGTGAAACAGGGGTTCTTTTAAAAAGAAACTTGCTGGAACATTGTGCTCTTTAATTAAACATACAAAATACGTAGCACTGACTTGTACACTGTGGCTTCATAGGTTTTGCATTAACAAGGACAATAAAGTTAATTCAACACACAGATGAGTTGCCACAAATCTCAACATTAAAACAGTTTTACAGACAGTTTGTGTAGATCTTTGGTTTTCATTTAAAAGAAACACATCAGTGTGTGATTTCTCTAGCTGCATGATAGTTTTGTCAGGTTTTAAACCAAGCAGAGGTTTAAGAAGGCTGAGAATACAACATGCTTTTCCTTAGTAGAAAACAGACATTTGCGGAATAAAGCGGAAAAATATCTTGCATCTCTTCAGCCCCAAATGCAAACATCTTTGGGTCCGTCTTCACTCTGAGATAAAAATCCTCAGCTGTGTAGCAACTAAATATTCATCTCTGAGACACGACTACACTCTTGTAACTATCAGACACCTGATATGTGCTGTAAATATGTTAGGAGAAAATGATCTGCAAAGGCGTGTGAACAAATGCCAGAGCATGATCAGTAAATTAGAGCAAGAGCGACAGTCGTGACCACAAATGCTTCAAAGCACTGCTGATTATTTAGAACAAAGGGACCTGTGCAGAACAAGAGAGTGCCCACAGTTTTGGTAAAAAGATCCCACCGTAGACCCCTTCTCTTCTTTCTGTCCCCTTACAAAGACGCTCGGGACAGTGGGAATGTGCAGACACGCCTGTGCTGCAGGATTGTCATAACTTTTGTGATATTTTTTTTAAAAGGACACTTGAATTGTGTTTAAACTTGCGCAGAAATATTTCATATTTCACTCTGCACACTTTCAAATAACCAAATAAAATATGAAGAAAGTAGAAAAAAGAAATAGTGCAAAAAATAGCTTTTTTTTTCATTTGTAAGAGTAGGAAGGCAAATTGTGAATATTTAAAAAGATCATGGCTCTAGGATCTTTTGGGGCATAGTTCTTTTGGAATAAAGGTTTTAGTGCACCAAAGCTACATAGGAAGGCAACAAAGTTACGTTAAAAGTTTTTTTTCATAATTTAGTTGAAATATATTACAAAAACTCCAAATTCATACTTAACAAACATGGTATATATACTGCTTAAATGCTTATAAAAAAAAGGAAGAATGAAAGATAAATGATTAAGGATTTGGGGTATTTGCATACATTTCCCCAAATTTTGGCTCAAATAAATATCAAAAGTTAACCACGTCATCCAGTTAAAATAATAGAGGAAAAAAAATTCAAACTTTGGAAAAAAAAGTTGGAAAATCAGAGAGTACAGACAACAGGACTAGACTTATCTGCAGAAAATAAATCGAACCATATTTGTCTTTGACATTCCTTCAATTATCATATTTTGTCCTGCTCAAACACGATACACTGAAACAGCAGAGAATTCATTTCTTAAAGTTGGAAAAAAAAGCTTCTCTCTAAATAATGCAGCAATTGTTCTGAGACATTTCAACTCTAACCAAAGGCTAATGTCTCGGTGTGGATAATAAATAGACCAATAGGTTCTGCAGAAGTACTCTGAGCACATGAAACAGCCCTGTATGCTTATAAAAACATTTTTTACATCTGATGCAAATTTTTACAAAAATGAAAAGCTTAAAAGGACCGATTGCTACAGCAGTGCAGCCATGCTTTGCGAGGAGTCAGTCATGGAGCAGAAAACCAGTCGGACTTCTCTTCTCCAGCGGCCAAATGAGTTGGATCAGTCTGTTTGATGAGTGTCTGCTGTGGTTTTCAGCTCATCAGCTGTACTGATTGTTTGTACCTCCACACTGTTGTTCGTTTGACTTTGAGTACCTGTCTACATCACTGCGATGGCTTTCTAACTATTATTTACAGTCTCCGCTGAATGCCGTCTCTACTGTATGGCTTTAGGTCTTCTTAGAGTACAGGTTTCAGCGCAGTGCAAGAGTTCGCTCAGAAATGACAAAATGTCTTTAAAAAGTGTAAGCAATAGTCTTTAAAGCGAGAAAAAAAGGCAAACATGCAATGTTTTTTTTTTCTTTTTCTTCTTTCAGTGTTCGGCTTTGTTGTTCATCTTTATCTTTACTTCTCCTCCTTCTCTTTTCCCAATCTTCAGATTTTCTAGCTCTCTTTCAGTCAGTATGGCCTCCAGACGGACTCATCCAGGCGACCCGAAGCGCTCATGGCCGTCGGGGAGTTGCTGTGGCTGCCGTCCGCCTCCACGCCTTCACTTTGGGTGTTCAGGCCCGGGTTCATCAGGCTATTGTTCCCTCCGGTCCCCGTGGCCCCCGAGCACGACAGAAGCCGGGTGGGGGAGCGCTCGCCCCCGGTGTTCCCTGGCGCCACCATAGAGAACTGGTAGGATCCGGAGCCCGTACCGTAATACAGGTAAGAGTTGGACTGGAAGTTTTGAGACTGGTTATTTGAGTATGGGGGCGGCAGGTAGGTGTGGTATCTGGAGGAGGCAGACATGCTCAGGCCGCTGATGCCGGTGCTGGAGGTGTTGGCAGAGTAAGGGTAAGAGTAGTGCACACGGGGGTCTGGGAAGCGAGGGTCTGTCAGCGGGGACAGAGATGGGAAGGTGGTCCTCTGTGGGAAGAGGTCGGTAGTCCCTGTTTAAAACACAAAGACAAAGTTATCATCATTCACCCATGATGGAAAACTGCTGCCACTGTCCAACATATCACTCTTGCAAGCATCAGAAAGCTCTCATATTATTACACATTTCCAGAGCAGCAAACCTTTCTGAACATCAAATGTCCTGTGATAAACCACTCAATGGAAATATTTGCTCAAAAGTAATGAACTAAAACATTTTGGGCCTGGTAACAGTCATCAAACACTTGGAAGCACATCATCCCACAACCTCCTGCACAAGACCGAAGTCATGAAAAGGCCCCGCTTGCACTTGCCTCTTACTGGCCTTTCAAAAACAAAAATCAACGTACAGCTTTCTGTCCCCTGAGCAATGAAAAGGAGCATTGTCAGCACTGACGGGTGCTTTGTATAAACAGTGACGGCTTGTTGCTCTGTTGTGCAACATGTCATAAATCATGCTTAGGTAAAACAGGCAGACGTTCACAATTAGACAGCTCAAAATAGAGAAAGCGAGTGGGAGGGAGGAGGAGTTGTTTTCTGCAAATGTCTAAATGTGTTTAACAGGAGATTCTGTGAAGGTTAAATTTGAAGTGTGAGCTTACAGGTAAAGAGCTGAATCCTTCAAGGTCTTTACAAATGAAGGAAAATGTGAATAAAAATAAAGGTGTTTATGCATGTCTGAAATGTCTCCTTGTTTGTCACCTTAATTATAAATAAATATGACGTAGTCTTAATTAATCATCTTTTATTGGTTACATTTTGAAGATTGATTTAGATTGGTCTTATAACAAGTGACATACTTATTGTCAAAGGGAAGCGATGATTCCTGGCAGATGGTAATGATGCTCAATAAATTATAACTAACATTGAAAACTTCACCCTTCATCTCTGGAAGATAACCATGTAAGACAAAATAATATTTCTACCAGACTTTGTAAAACTAAAATAAATAAACCTGCGGTGCCTGTTTTAGTTTATTCCGTCTCACTTTTATATGGAAAAAAGTTTGACTTCTTATGAAAGTCAGATATTTGAGAAGACAGCGCTGAAAGTGTGAAGGTAGATTTAGGAGAAAGTTCCCCAGAGTAGCGGTTAGCTTAGCGAGCACCACCTGCCGCCACATTTATTCATCTGCACAGATCTCAATCTTTAGTTGTTAATGTCCGAATGTTGCATTCTCTGGCTCGATGAGCTCACATGACTGTAAGTGTAAAATAGAGATTTGGAGAGCGGAGAAAAGAGAGCTTGTGTTTATGAAACAACAAGCGTTTGCAACCCTTCACCCTGGGGGTTCAGAATTACGTGCTTTGGGGTTGTTTAAATCGTTCTTCTTTATGTCTTCTGAACTCGGTCCTTTTACAGCGTCTGAAAATAGAAAATGCTCTTTTCCAATTTCTATGTCCACTGTTTTACTTTTTATTTTGTTATTCCTAACATTTTTTTTTTTTTGCATTTTGTTTTCCTTTTCTTTTATAAAAGTAGAGAGTGTGTCACTAGTGGGGGTGCTGTTTTTTTTTCCACAGTCCACCAGATTCAGCAGTCAAGTCCTCATCTGATTTCATGCAAAGAAAATCCAAGACATCAGCTGCTGTTGATTCTGGTGAAGTAGAGTCAGATTATTTCCTACCGGACTCCCAAAAAGCCTTTGCTCTCTCTCTCTCCCCCTCTCTCTCTGACTGTCTGTGTTCCTTAATCCCTCTCTGCCTGGTCTAAATTTAAAGTGGTGGGGGGGAGAAAGAACCATGATGGCTGTAGCTGCTGCGCACCCACTCTGCTCAGGATCTCTAGCTTTGATTTGACTTGGTGGAAACACGTTGGCTAAACTCTGGCTGGAATCGACTTCTGCATCCCGTCAGTTGAAACTGGATTGGACACTTATCACAACACCTTAATGGGTTTGTTCAGGCTCAGGCTCTTGGCTGCGAGCCACAAGGTGTCTGCAGACACCTTTCAGGCTCCATGGTAAATTTGCTCCCTCTAGAGGAGAGAAAGAGCTAAACAAACTGTAACTGAGCAGAGCTCTGCTTCTTCTCGCTCCTGCATGCCTGTTTGCATCCCCACCCTCCCCCATTCAGCGTAAGTTCAGGCTTTGCTGTTGTGGCTGTGGTAACGACAGCGGCGGTGCATCTTTGGCTGAGAGGGTCCTCCCAGCCGAGCCCCGCAGTGCTTCCCTCTAACCTCAGCTCCACAAACCCCACACATGATCTCCATTAGACTCATCTGAAACGCGTTGACTAAATTGCAGGGACAGGAGAAGGGATGGAACCCAGAGGGCTCCCTGGCACAGCCTGCTGTCTGTGATGTTCCCAGTCTGTGAAGTGGGTAGGTGGGAATCAGTGATTTTATTGAGAACATTGTGTTCCAGCGCTCCTTCTTTTTCCTCCGCTGCTTCTGAGTTCTGCAAACTCTTAAAGGGCGGAGTCTTCCTCCTTTCCACATAGCTCAAGAAGTCCACTAGTCAACACTCAAGCGTGTAACCCAGATATGGATGGAGGTTTGTCTCATTTGCTTACAGGAGAAACTGATTTTGGTTGTAAACATAAGGGCAGGTTTGAGGCGATCGCCTCCCTGTGGGTTTGTGCATTTGGGTGTATATACGCGTGTGTGTGTGTGTGTGTCTGTCCGAATGTGGTAGGTGGCGATGGGAAGATGCAAATCTAAGCGCTCACCTGTGAAATGTTTACTCTGGCTTGATGCAAACTGTGACAGCCAGGGCCTGGTGAATGGTGTCTCAGGCAAATAAGGTGGAGGGAAGGAAAAAGGGCAAAGAGAAATCCAGATGGTGCAGCTACATGCTGATATCCCCAAAGAGACGTCTCCTCTCCTCAGTGTGAAATGATCAGAAAACTTCTGACTCCCTGACTGGTTTTGGTGGTTTTAACGGTGGATGCCATTAAGATGAGCAGTCACTTTTGATAACCATGAGTAGGCTGCTGCTGCTGCTGCATACCAAAGAATAGGAGACTCAAATGAACACAAATGATTTCCAGGTGTTTATTTAAGCACCAAGCCTTCTCAGTCTGAGCTTCAAGCTGAATGCAAATGACAATCACCTCTGTGCTGTGGAACCGCGGTCAACAGCCTCAAAAGCTTCATCTATGGCAGCGCTTCATCATGTCAAAGCACTGGGGTTTTGCATGTTCTCCACTTGTGACATGCAACACGAGATATGGGAAGTGGAAATTGTGATTGTAGAAAAACCTGAGATTTTACTAATGTATCGACAACCAAGGCGACATGATAAATATGTTTATTTGTTAAGTAAATGTTTTTATTCAGAGACACATCATTTCCCTCCGTGACTTTTAATAATCACTACTGGTCTTTTGTGTCTATAACCTTTTTCCAATCTTTGACGTACCAAGTTTTGAAAATCATATTTCTATTCCCATTAGAATGAGACTCCAGTCTAAAAGTCTTCTTTGTGTCTGAAAGTGGCTCCTCTTTACAGTGTGAGTGGATGATTCAGCAAGTCTGGTGTTGGTGGTTTCTGGGTAAGGCACGGATTAAAGGCAGTGGGGGCTGCTAAGAAAGCATAGACCCACATCAGCAACAGACAAAGGAAAGAGAGACTAGAGTAGGAGGGGAGGAAAAGAGGAGCCTTGGCAGCAGTGTTAGTGGGATGTAGGAAGGCTTTTCTGACAAAATCAAACCAGATCTTTGCCTTTATGTTACATTCATGCTGGTTTCTTAAAATCCAGCAACTTTAAGCAGAGTCATAAGGTTGTTGGTGTAGAAATATGAAGAGCGGATGTCGGTTTCTCACCTGGCCATGATCTCAGATCCTCCTCCACCTTACATGTCTTCAGAGCGGGGGTATCCATCTGCTCGGGCCACAAAGCTGCAACAAAAGACAAGGAACCGACAGCTCAATGTTGGGATCTTCCTTCTTTTTTTGGGTGAAATTATCAAATGAATGTAAGTTTTTCTATTCAACTCTACAGTATTAAAAATTAAGAGTTGAAATAAATGAAAAGCAGAGATTATTCTCTGGAGGATTTAAATATGTGAAAACACAAATAGGTGTAGGCTGTGATTGATGTTTATAGTCGGGAAATCATTGTATTTGGCTTGAGAACATACAACACAATCCAAGTAACCTTTTAATGACAGACTGGTCCAAACTGTCCTGACACATGGTGGTTTTGAGATGTTTGTTCCTGTCACAGGTTGGCATCTGCTGACTGAGCAGTGAAGACTGGGAAGAGAAGGGGTGGGTTTCTCACCACAGTGAGACCAGGCTTGGAAAAACACTCTCCATGGGTGCATATGAGGTATTTTTGGGACCTTCAGGCGAGACACTGGAGGAGGTGAGATCTCTGAAGCGTAGGACACTCGGTTGCCTGTCCAGCAGAGCTGTCAGGAGGCGAAGAAGAGGTCAAGGACCTGCTGGCCCAACGCGTGGGACCCAGCTTCACACCCGACAGCTACACCGCAGCAGGCTTGGGACTAACAGCTGGTATTTATTCAAAGTCTCGGATGGCGTATTTTCTACAAGATAACCGGCATGAAGCTCTACTGTTTAACTCCATTATTATCTGGCCGAATTTATCGCAAGGTTTTCAGCTTTTTTTGTGACTGGATCAGGTAACCGTGACTAAAACTCCCAATCTCTGATTGTGACAGCTAGTTCTTCAAATGATGCCAAAGGGCAGCGATGGGGGTTGGTGCACTGGGCTTTTACGCCACAGCTTGTGTAAGATCTCTGCTTCCTCTGGAGCCCCTTTACTTCCTTTGCAAATGTCCAAATCAGCACTCAGCCACCGAGAGGTCCCTCGCTACGCCTCACAATGGCAAATTCTTACACATAAATGGCCTTATTCAGAAAAGCTTGCAAGCAGCTGGTGCGATTCGCTCAAGAAAATAAACATTTCCTTCAAATATTTTGATTGGCCAGCAGACAACATCAATACCAGAGGCACAGATTACCCCTGTTAATAGGAGGACTAGCCCCCTAGGAGGAGCTGAGGGCTGGGGAATGGTGAAGTGTTGACTGCGTCACTAATTACGCCGCTCTGGGATGGATTCAGTGCAATTTTAGGGGATGACATGAAATAATCCTCAGCTTTTGAAGTTTATGTGCAGATGAAAGGGATGGCTGAGATGCTCCTTGAGCCAAAATGGCGTCCCATCCTCATGACTCCGGATCTAGCAACGCCTCTGAGACATGTAATGCATTTGGCGTAATGAAGCGTGTCATTGAGACACAGTGAATACTGGTCCTTGTGTCGACTTCCTGTTTCGCTCAGGCCTTAGGCGTCACACAGGGGAGAGAATGTGTGTATGAGAGAGGAAGACAGAAAGAAAGACGCCAAGCAAGGAAAGCAGAGAGAGAAAGAGAGCGTGTTACAGAGGGGAGGAACACGGCCTTGGCTCAGCTATGCGGGACATTTGATATGTCTTTTGAGCCCTCACTTATAACGTGAGCAAAAACAAACACATGGGCTAAAAAATCCTACATTTTCTCTAAGAGCTGGTCGCTCGCTCGCCCGCCCTTCCCGTCTCTCCCCTGACTCAATAGAGACTGTTCATGGCATACATGTAGTTTCTGTAATTGCTGAAATGTAAGACTCAGCCTCACTCTGATGTGAAATTATAACTTACACAAACAGTAGAGCCTGGTTTTAAAAAAAGATCTCACTCACTCTCACTTCTCCTTTTTTTTTTTTTTTTCCGTAAATTCTCACCAAGTCGGTGGCTTCAAAAGATTTCTCCTTTATGCAGAAACATTTTTAGTTTGAAAATTGATTTCTGGGTCATGAGAAAAAAAAAAAAAAAAAAACTAAACCAAAACAAAACAAAAAAAAAACTAACCACAAGTAAAGCTTTCAGACACCATGACAAATAAACTCCGTGGCAGCCGCTGGCATATTATGTAAATATTTAAGTGCAGAAGGAAAACACGGCGTCTAAAAGACTCCAGATTGCTTCTTCTTTTTGGTCATACATTCGTCAGACCATTCTGCCTCGGACTGCCAAGAACTTAACGAGCATGACGCCTACTCTCAAACATGCCTGCCGCTACCTGACTGTGCTAATTTCCTGCCCCGCTACCGCTTCTAATTGGCTTATCATGTCACTCTGGACGTGTGAATTAGTTGTGTGCCTCCCAGCTGAGGCGCCGGCTAGCGGTGCCCCCTCAAACCCGGGGGTCTGGCGGGCTTGTTTATGCGGAGTAAACAGTGTGGTCGCTGTGGACGAGTAAGGAGGAGGTACAGCTTTACTAAAAACCTTCTCAAGTTAAGTCCAGGCCAGAGGCCACGACGTTAAGATACTGAGTCTAACTGCCAAGGCACAGCTGCAGCAGATGAGTGCCAGTTCAGCGAAATGAAGCCAGAAGTAACAACATTTGTATTGAGTATCATACATGGAAAGGATTTTGCTCTTTCCTATGTATGAAGCCATGTAAAATATCCATACTTCTCTGTATTTAGGACTTTATTTGATTGATGAACACAAAGCAGAACATAATGTATAGAAAGGAATATGATACATAGGTTTTAAAGTGTATTTAGATTAAAATCTGTGAAGTATGCCACACATACTGTAGTCTCTACTGGCTTTGTTCAGATGTGGTTTTTTTTGCCCAGTTCTCTTTGGGAACAATCTGTGAGATCAGATGGAAAGCGTTTTCCCAGTACGATGCTGCTACCACTGTGTTTCACTGCGGTGATGATGTGTCTGTGGTTATTTTTTATTTTTTTATTGTAGCGCTCTCACTAAATGGACCAATTCAAGTGCAAAACAGATTGAACAGATTCTGCTAGCTGAGCTGTGAATCTCTGCAGCTCCCCCAGAGTTAACCGTCTGCTGTGTTCCTTTGTCCTCATTACGTTTTTTGTTTTTTTTTTTTTCCAAACTTAATAATGCTTAGAGTACATTACAAAATTTACTCTATTTAGTAATTAGGTGGGACAGTAGTTCCATTTGGTGGTATCAAGAGTAGAGGCCCACATTTTTCAGGTTTTTATTCAAAAAATAAACATTGAAAACTATGTTTTTCCACCATTACTTACTATACATTAACCCCTGTTTGTCTACAGCATGAAATCCCCATAAAATACGCAGAAGTTTTTGGTCCCATCCAGACCTTTTTTGCAGGCGAGCGACCAAATATGAGTATGGTTTGAAAGATGAATTGAAGGGGGATTGTATCAGTTCTGTAAGGTTTTAGCAGCTGATATTGATACCGTCACCACATACTGCGAGGCACCCAGAAAGGCGCTTTGGAGCCCTCATCAAAGCTCAGAGAGCTGGATGGTGGAACGTTACGCTTTGGGTCTGATATTCATCTTCACAGGGGGAACACACAGGTGTTGGAACAAATAACATGTCAAATGACACTACCTCAAAAGTGCCAACACTTTCTGTTTGGATGATTAAATTGGTGCTGCTTTTCCTTTCTTCCCCCCATCTTAACTGTTATTAAAGCAAGAATAAGCAAAAAAACTTTCTTTGGTCCGTCTGTTAGAGCTCTTGCCAGGAGCATGTTGAGTTTTGTCTGGAATAAGGTAAAAAATGAAATCTATTTAGTATTTTTTCACTCTTTCAGCTAAAACACTTCTTTAATCATGCCGTCTGCCTTTCTTTTAAACTGGAAATACCTGTGTACACACACTCCAATGCTGTCAAACTCATATGAACCTGGAGGCAGGAAGAAAAAAAAAAAGAGAGAGAGAAAACGATGCCACCCACAGATGCGTGCGGCTACACATGTATCGCACTTGAGGTTTTGAAAACCAGAATAACAATTTAGTGCTTGATTGTCTGAGTGTCAGATTTGCTTGGCTGCACCAGGGGAACCACACATTTTCAAACCCACACACCCCTCTTCCCCGGCAGAGAGTCATTCCACATGTCTAGTACGCTTACCTGTGGCCTCCGAATAACAAAAACAAGCAGCGAATGCAGCGTCTACCAGCAAGCAGGAATCCTGTCACTGCATGCACTGTAATGAGCTCTTAATTACTCCGTCTGTCTCTAGCGCTAACAGTGTGTGTGTGAGAGAGAGAAATGTCTTTATTTTTTTTTTTTTATTATTTTCAACATGTCTATGGTGCAACTGTGTGATTTAAGATTTTGTACAGATGTCTGAAGACGCGTCCTGCTGACAACAGAACAGACGGTATTTCACAGCTCAGACAACAAAATGAAGCAAGAAGGATTTGAGGAGAGGTGACACCATATTTTCCTCCTCGTCTTCCTTCTTTTTTTTTTTTTTTTTTTTGGGTCGTTCTCATGGGGGAAAATGTAGGAGAATGGAAAACATCTTTTGTAACAGCGAGGCGGGAATCTATTTAATTATAACTTGCTGATGGGTGATCTATCATCCAGCAATACTCAAACAAACAGGCCTCCCGATTTAAAGTATCAGCGGCGCACAAGAGCCTCTGGCATAGCTGTAAAAAGCAGAGACGTGCGTTTTGTTGATATGTAAACACCTCCCCACGTCTCCTGGTGGGATTTATTACAACTAGTCTATTTTTGTTTGAGCTTTGCTTCTAATTCTGCAGCCCTTGTCGTCCACACGTACTGGATACTGCTCAGCAAAGAAGTGCCATGAAGGGCCCGGCCATCTTGCTCTGTTATTTAATTATTTTACCGCTCTTGCCCCTGGGTGTGGGATATAAAACACTAATACCACAGATTAAGGTGTGTGGTTTTTATGGCCCTTCCCCTCCTTTGCAGCTGTAACATGAAGCTCAAGGTCTTCAGCGTGTCTGACACTTCCAGCTGATGTTAACATGTTTTGTCGGCCCTCCGTGTATTCGCCGTGCAAGTGTGTGTTGCGACACTGCAGGCCTTTGAAGGCTTGAAAGCCTGTGATGCTCTAATTCCCGTCCTAATCCTGCGCGAGGAGTCTGCCGTCTGGACTGTGTCTGCACACCTCTGCGCCCCGCATATTCAAGACAGTCCTCAGAAGCTTAAAGCTCCCAGTATAAGCCTAGCTGCAGGGGACTTTCTGCTGGCAGACAACCCACAGAGCTTCTGCCAAAACAGAAAATTACCATCATAGTGGCGGCATTGTGCACTGTACATTAAAAAGAAAAAGAAAAAAAAAAACAGAAAGGGAGCAAACTATTTTCAGAGTTTGCCTGTTGCTGCTGTTTCTAAAATGGCTGATGTGTTTTCATCCCTGTACAGAATGTGCAAAGGAACAACATTAGCAGTAACAGAAAGTAAGGACATGGGGCAGAATAGGTGAAGCACCCCGTGTTCCGAGCAGTCAGCTGTTAGATTAGGCCCAAACCAGTGACTCAGCGCTGCCTAAGCTTAAGCACAAGGCCAAACACTGTACAGCTATGATGCAGTGAGATAGGGCCGTGCCCACGCACGGCTCCCAAACAAACCCTCCTGTCCGCAGCAACACGCTTGCACAGAGGTAATGAGAATCATTAGGCAGCATGAGAACTAGGGAGTGGGCGGGAGGGGAGTGAACGCATTTATCCCGCATGCATCCAGATATCCCACTGTAGAGGCGCTGACACATGATGAGGAATGAAGACTCATCCTCAGCCCGGCCGTCATCCAGGCAGCTGTTCTCACACACACACAGCAAAAAAAAAAAAAAAGAAATCCCTACCACCTCAGTCTAAGTCACAGTCTTCCTGCCACCCCCGCACATTTGACCAATCTGAGAGTGACGCCAGTGCCAAGGTAGCGCACGGCTGTTACATTCCTGATGCTGTAATGTGAGGTTGAGCCGACTGGCAGGACTGGCTGTGTCACCTGGCAGTTGGCTCTGTGGGTTCGGGGGTTATCTAGGACGAACCCACTCCCCTTCGCTCAGTCTGAATGCCTCATCCTAAACCTCCTCCACAGCGTTCCAGATGTACTTACACACTGATGCGGATTATTTCAATCTCTTGAGTGAGGAGATTATTTTTTAGCCCTGTGTTTGTATTTGAGGAAGTTGGCCCTGGATGTGTTGAGAACCCACCTTGTGTGGTGCTGAGATGCGTTTGATGGATGGGGCGTGGGTTGTTGTTCACAGGGCCTATCCGCATAGTCCGCTGGTAGCGCTCGATTTCTGATAGCCGGTCGGAGAACTGCATCTTTGCGTTGTCTTCTATCTTCACTCTGTGCCCTGAAAGAATGAGAAACATTTAAATTTGACTTCCTGCTCAATGACAGAGTGAAAGTTTGAAACATTCAAAAACCAAAAAACTTCACCGTAACAAATTTCAAGTTATTTTCAAATCATAAAATCTTATTTGAATTATTCACTTTAAAAAGTGACACCTATGTATCAGATTGATTCTTTTACACACTAAACATTTTTCAGGTATTTATTTGTGGCTCTTTATGTAATGTTCGTTAGCTGTTATTAATCTGTTATATTAGAAAACAAAAGGCTTTATTGGATACAGATTTCCAATAAAACACCCCTGACTCACACTTTAATCATAAAAGGCAGTTGCTCAAGCTTGGTGTAAAGAGTGCTGCATCCAAGCATTTTAATGAAAAGTTTAGTGGAAGGAAAAACAATGTAGCCCCTGCACTGTACAGTGTCCACCATTTCTGGAAAGACGGCTTTGCTGACTAGATTCTGTGTCTTTTAAACCTCTGGACTCTGAGAACTTGATAACTTTAAATGAATATGCAAACTTTGATTTAGGACTTCTGTTTCTGATCGGCAGTCATATTTCTTGTTCAGGAGCTGTTTAACCTTTGTTGTAACCAAGATACTGGATATGATTAGAAGCACAGACTTTAGATGCTTTGTAAATCTCTAAATTCTTCAATTATTGTTGCTTTACAGTCTTCACAAAGCTGATGTTTTCTCTATTGTTATTGTGTGTCCTTTTCTGACCAGTTTTTCCTTCCACTTAACTTTACAACATCAACCACTAAAACAATGGTGAAGTCACTGTTTTCACTTGTTTGTGTATCAACAATAAACTTCATTTTCATTGTGTAATCTTCCAATGTTCTGAGAAGCTTAATATTTGGTTTCACTTAGCTGTATACCATAGAAAGTCTACAGTAATAAAGGTTAAACATGTTTGTCTCAAAGGTTGTTTGATGCAAATCTTACAAGTTTTACTTTTTTCATTTCAATGTACTTATATTCACTTTTATATCAGTGAAAATTCAATCACACTAATATTAACTGATATCAAAGCTTAGAGAGAAAATGCATCTGTTGGCTGTTAAACGGTAACAGTACCCCTAAGTTTACCCCCTTACATAAATCCAAGATAACCATATGTAAAGAGGAAGCCACTGTTGCCATGTTTTCAGCTGCCAAACACAAAAATATTATTAGAATGTCAGCAGACCTTGAAATACATCGGCTAGACACTAACTAAATGTTGCTCAAGCTGCACCTGCTGCCACGTCACCGGCAGATAACGACAGTGTAAGTTGTTGAAAATAATAGCAGGAGGAATGTTGTTTCCCGAACCTGAAGTCTAATAAAGTGTGAATTACTGCATTAGGCGTATCTGCAAAGAGATGAGGTTAAATGATCTTTATCTTTACTACCTCATTTGAAAGGAAAGCAAAAAAGTGACTAGAACTACCCCTAATAACATGCCCTTCGCTCACTCTCTCACAGAGACACTCACAGCCCTTCACAAACACAAATTGAGGTCTAACTGACACAGCACTTAGTCATAAGGGAGCATCCAGACAAGGTTATGAGACCTACAGTCATCAGTCTTCAACAAAATAGAAAAAACATGCAAAGAGAGATGCTTATATGCACATATAAAGCCAAACACGTCCAGTAGGGACGCGTTCAGGAGGTGAAGACCGACTCCAAGAAGGAAAAGTGACTCATTTCTGCTGCACATACAAAAAACTAACCAACACACTGAGTGCCCTTACCACTCTACGCTCTCCTTTGGGGAAATGTTCTGATTGTGCCTTTTTACGTGGACGGACGCATGTGTATTTGCACATGCACAGGCTTTACATGTGAACACACCTTAAATGTCCGACGTGAGTGCGGATGCCTCTAATGGGGAGAAGAGATTTTAATGTAACTATCAATGCACCAAAACTGTGTGTGTCAACCAGCATGTATACATTCTGTGGTTTTCTCCCTGGCATCTCTACAGAGTAGCCTAATGTGGAGTAATGGCTGGATTTGAATATTTTATCACTATATAAAGAGGGCAAGGCAGACGGACCAATATGGATTTTGCCCGTCCTTTCTCTCAACTGACCCATGGGCAATATATCTTCCCTCGGAGGCTGACCCATGGGTAAAGTTTCCTTCTGTTTACCGCTCTGTCCATTTGTTTGAACCATATCACCTCCCTTAAATCTTCTTCTTAAAAACTATATAGAAACGTCAACCTTTGACGCCCCCTAGGATGCATTTTTATATTATAGCCAGCAAGTTTTAAAGGAAGTTCACCAATCAAGACGGTACAACGAAAACAAATATGCTGCACATTCTATGTTTAATGCACTTTGATCTTATTTCTTTACACTTTCACTTATTTACCATTCTTGTCTCTAATGCAGCTCCACTATGTCTGCCACACTGTTTTTGTTTTTTGATATCTTTCACAGATGTAACTACAGAAATGGGAACAAGCTGTGTTTTTGATAAGAAGTCTGAAAACAAAGTGCCTAAGGATAGAAAAAAAAATGAGGCTTTTGTTAATTTGTGTTTTGGGTGTCAACAGCAAGACCAGTTTGTTATTCTGGTTTAAAGGAGTTTTGATAGTTATAAAGATGTGTCTAACTCACAAGATGAGTTCATAGAACAAGACTTTAGTTATATTTTCTGAAAAGAAACAAACTGTTATCAGAATTTATATAATCTTTAATCAAGCTTTTTCCAGTCTAGGCTAAAATATTCCATATTTAGCTGTTTGTATGCTTCCCTAATTCAACATCCGACAAAGGATAAAAATCAGTCATTTCTCCTATTATGTGTGTAACATATATGGTTTAACAAATCTCAAACTTTGTTTAGAAGAATCTCTGTTTAATGACGAATCGCTCCAGTTTAGGCCTTTTCCGTTTAAATATTTAGGATTTTGTACTAAAGACAATCAAATGCAGCTCTCTGTTAGCCAGTCTCAGAACTTTAATATGTTATAATTATTTTAGCAATAATTTAGTGCAATGAGAGGTCTTTAATAATATAATTTACACAACAGGCGAAAATTAAAAAATGCGTTTCCCAAAATAAGAGTCTTAAACAAAGGCGAGCTTTACATACATGTTATAAATGTTACCATTTTATCCAGGGACGAATGTGTCTCTGTCAGCGATTAATGCTGAGTTGCTCGTATCACTTATGGGATGTTACATTTTTCTCAGATGTGAGAGATTGGATCTATGATTGACTTTTTCAGCTGCAAGTGTGAAAAACTGTGGGCTAACTACTATTAGCAGGTGGCTAATGTTGCTAAACACAAAGTTAGAATATGCTAAAAATAGATGAGTAGTTTTAATGAGATATAAACTGCCAGATGTTCTGGTAGTTGGTTAATATCTTTAACTTTCACTAGAAAAATCTAACAAAGTTTAGAATTGCAATTTCAGCTTTATCACTGTGTTTTCAGAATGCTCGGGTATTTGACCAGCTGAAGCTAACAGCTACTAGGTGCTGTCTTTTGCGATAAGTTAACAAGAAATTTAAAGTTATTTTAATATTGCAAGATGTGATTCCATTACTAAATTTTCAACCTTTAACCATAACCTTAACCTAACCTTCATTTACAAAGGGGAAAAAAAAAATTCAAACTTCAAAACACTTAAAATGGTGACCAAGACCAGAGTGCTGCATCTGACTCATGGGAGAAAATTTAACAATGAGGGATCATGAGTGAGAATCTGGTAGCAAAGAACTGTTTTTACGTTCTGATCTATTGTAACCCTGAACTTTACAAGTTTTAGAAAGACTCAGTTATGACTAATCTACCAAAGCAGGGACTGCAGCTCTTCTGCTGCTCAGAAGCAGCTGGATTTCCTGAACATTATGACACCGAAGGAGAAGATAGCCTGCCTCTTTGACAGTTTGGTCTGTACCGTTACTTAGGAACAACCCCTTCCTCGTACTCTGGGATATCTCTTTATTCAAATCCTTTGCAGTCTTTCTGTCCTCTCTTTAAAACTGTGATGGAAGGAATGAGGGCCGGCGTTTTCTGTGAGTGACACACAGAGACTACTGTCGGTTCCAGGCCAGCACAGTGCCAGGCGGGGGTAGCAGCCCTCCAAATATAGCCCCTATATGTGTCCTTGTGTAGTTATTAAGAGATTTACTCCACCTCAAACGGCTGAGGTCAGGGAAATGATACATCCCACTGCTCCCTGGCTGGCAGGATGAAGCAGACGCCACAGGGAGGGAAAAAATGATAATTGGTCAGTTTTTCTGTTTCCAGTGGTGGTCTGAGATGAATTGGCTCTTTAGAGATGAAAGTGATCATTCAGCCGCCCACAAACACACACACACACACACACACAAGCTGGAGCTACAGATCCTATGGCCCAGTTCCAGCTGGCAGCGATGCACACTGACACTCACCATGCATGTGGCGACAGTGTTCACAGCTTCCAGCAGGGGGTTTAGTGAGATGTTGTGGGTGAGATTTTAGATTCATAATTAGAACAAGGCCTGGACCCTGTAAACCGGGGATCCACACTCCAATCAATCAACTAATTGAGCTGACAGAAAATGGAATGTGAACAAATACAACTTACACAGACAGGTAGAGAACTATTTATGAAACAGAGCTGTAGATCCTACACAAGGATGATAGTCCACCATAGGTCATTTCCAAAGAAACGTATCGCATCTAAGCCCGGTTTTGAGAAAATTTAGTGCAAGGAAAAACTGTTGGAAAAGAATGCACAAAATAAGTGAAGAGTTGAACGTTTTGTAAAACCGAGCCCATTCCAAAGTTTGCAAGTGATTCAATATGCATGGATGAACTGGGGTTGAAGTCAGCACCTCAAGAGCCAAGAAACACAGGAAGACGAGAAACCTGGAACTCAACAGGGCTTCTTAACACCCCAGCATTTCCAGAGGCTAATAACCTCCATGACAAGCAGTACTGATGCAGTATTTCATACAAAATGAGATAAACTTGTATAGCTGCATTTAAAAAACTGAGCAAAAAAAAAAGACATTTTAACATTTTCAACCATTTGGAGCCTCAACATGACTTATGTTAAAGTGTTCCCCCTTTAGCCTGCAGCTGCAGCTCTTCAGGTCCAACCACCTGAGTTTGACTTTGACTCTACCCAGTTGAGGACCAGAGGGGTGCTCCACACCAGCCCCATTTTAGAGGAGAGGGGTTTCGTGGTCAGATGAATATTTAATGTGTCAGGGTGCACTTAGGAGTGAATGTACTAGTTCTTTGTTTCTGTCTATGATATCATAACCACAAGATAGAGCTGGGAGATGGGAGCCAATGCACATATGAGGCCTAAACACTAGCGCTCAATATGCATCCAGTGTCGAAAATGGATCTTGGAGGTTGTAGATTTACTAGCCTCCTCTCAGGGTAGTGGTCGCATCAACTAAAAGCATTATGAAAGTCTATGAAGAATAAATAAAATGCTTGATATAAAATGTCTGGTATTAACGATGCACTGAGAGGCGGTGGCTGTGCTCTCGCAGACATGGGTGTGCCTTTCCCAGCACTGCTTTGTTTCATGTTTTATATTTTTTTATTTCCTTATGCTATCTGCACACTAACCTGACAATGTTGCTTTGCCCTTTTACTCCAGCGCTTTGAAGCAAACGGAGGCAGGTAAAGTGAAAGTGGTGAAAAGCTGTTTTTCATACACGTAAACACACAGTGCTCTTAAGTGGGGAAGCAGCCCAGACCACATGAACGGTAAAATCCTCCCAGCTTTCCCTCCACAAAGCCGATATCAGCTTCACACAGAGACCGTTTGCTCAGTGAGATGACTGCCAGGGTTTAATCACGATGCCACATCTAAATGATCTCTCAATATGATGTTTTTTTTCCCCTCTACATCACTCATTTTAACTTCTCCTTCTGTATCTTTATAATAAGAAACAACAAACAAAAAGCGCGCACTCCTCTCCATGCAGGGGAATATTAAACACAAGTTCAACACAAAGCAAAGGGCGAGACGTGCTTTGGTTCCTAAACCTTCACAGAATATATTTAAAGTGTAAATGTTTGCACTGACTGTACAAATGGACTTGATAGTGCATCAAACATAGTAGGAAACCATGCCTGGACTGTAAAGTCTCGCATGCACGGCATGGTAAGATATGTAAAAACCATCCATTTCACTCACACTATGCATAAAAACCAGTTCATCCTCATAGAAGCCTTTTGCTCGATGTGTTGTTTGTGTTGAAAGCTTGACAAAAAACACACACACACACACAAAAAAAAAACAAGAGCTGCCTCCTTATCTTGCTTCTCAAAGCCGTCAGCTCGATGTGGAGCGACAGTTGAACACATGCAGCGATGGGGCCTACTTGCCTGTCTGCAAACTTCCGTTTGCCCTCAACAGACACTGAGGACGTTTCAACATCTGTTGAGCAAAGCAGTGCACACCTGTTTTCCTCTTCCTCCTATCTAGCGGACCTGAACTCCCCCCTCGAGCTCTCGATCCCACCCCACTGCTTTTTGACACTCTTTTTTTTCCTCTTGTACTTCCCTTTATACCTATATTCCAGACACCCTGCTAACAAAGCACGTCTGCAGCAGCACCATGTTTGGCAGGCACCAATCACAACGCTGGGTATTTACAGTGGGGCAAATCAGAGTTCTTGTTTTGAGGCTGACCCTGAGGGATGTGGGTTTTACCCTTGGTTGGTGATTGTGGCTGTCTCGTCTGGGCCAAAAATGAGTCGATGCTAGCCGCATGGAGAAATCATCCGGCTTCAAATTAATTTGCATAACTTCTAACTCTCTTCAGAATGCAGCTGCTGGATGATTATCACAGAGGAAATGCCTGCTATTTATTCTGCACATATTTAAGTGGAGAATCTCTCAATGCTTTTGAGAAAAGGGGGTTTATGGAAACACTGTTTGGGCTTTCTTTAGTTATCTACATCTCATCCTGCATGACAACAGCTCGGGGATCTTCTGCTCCCTCTGGCAGATGCATCACAATCTCCGGGGACATAAGCAGTGTGAAAATCCCCCTCATAGGCCTGAAAACAAGCCGCTCACAGCGGAAGTTGCTACATGAGACTGTTTGAGCAAAAGAGCACAGCCTTCCTTTTCTGATAAGGGGGGGATAAAGTACTTTGTGTGTGTTTTTGGGACAGAATCAGCTCCTCACAAGGACAGGCCTCTAAAAGGAGGCACGTCCAGGCAGGCTGGAAGGGGTGCAGGGGTGCCAAAATAGGAGTCAATGTACCCGGATTCTTTAACAATACAAAAAAGCCCCTAGCAAATTGAGAGCAATCATCCCTCCTTTGTGCGGCTGCTTTGTTCTTCGTGTGTGTATGTGTGTTTAACTGTCTTCTACTGGAAAGCACGGGAGTTATAGAAGTGGAGCTGTTTTTCAGGCCTGTTGGCTCCTTGCCTGCAGACGTTGCTGATTTCCCGTTACTGCTGCTGCTGTTTTGGCCTTGTTGAGCACAGAAGGCCTATTTGGCTCCACTGACAGCTGAAATTAAAGCAATAAACTGCTGTTAGTGTGTTATTTTAGTCCTAATGCTGAATGGGGTTGTTGTTGGGTGCGTATGTCTTGGCGTTTGCATGTTTTCAGGTTGCTCTAAGCAGTGAGGTGCTGGAGCAAAGGTGGGGGCCCCTTGCAGAACTGTGAGAAAGGGAAGCAAGCTGCTTGCTGTCACATACATCAATGCAACGCCAGCAGATGTGTCAAACGGCTTCGTGTTCACACCTCCATGAACACAAGATCGCACACAATAAAGTGCAACAAGGTGCACGTTTGCCTTTAGACGCACAGCTCACAAAGTTTTCACCGAGTTCCACAGAATGACAATCGATATCTCAGGTGAGTCAAAGGACATGTGAGAGATGTAAGTCTGTTCCTTTTTCCACTGACTGTCGATCCTTTCTTTGAACCAACATGCTGTTTGAGGGCTGCAGCTGTAGGGCTGAGCTTACAAAACTGACCTCACTTTTTTTTGCAACCATTCCAGTCAAGGCTTCGCTCTTTGTTTACCACGAGGATTACCTCCCTCTCCACTTTTGGAACCTTGCTGCACCTATTATTTGCCCACTGTTCTTAACCATTAAGGATCGAAGAAATAAATATACAGACCTCAAAGTAGCGGTACACGCTGCCTCTTCCAGTAACCAACAGGTGCCTCATTCCCTTGAACTGCCCCTGTTGCTGCCCAGCACAGAAAACCCATTTTTTGTCATAAATCAGCAGCCTAGAAAAATGTTCCTCCACTCACGGACCATTTATTTTTTCTAAATGCAGATCAGAACTTTCATGAAATTACAGCTGAAAGCTCGTAATGGCCCCCTCCTGTACAGATCAGGGTAAATGAGGAAGAATGAGCACACACAGAGTGGGCATTTTGCTTCCCGCGGTAGGTGAGTAAACAGGAAAGACGCTTGGCTGAGCTTAGAGGAGGTGAGGGTACGAGCTTCTCATCGGATTCTCAGAAAGTATCTGCTTGCATCATCAGAGGAAAAAAAACTGATTCCTCTGTAAATAATATGGTAATATCTAAAAGGTCCCGCTTCTCTGTGTGGCGTCAGCAAATAAATGGGGGATTTTTTTTTTTAGCAGCCACAAGCTGTTTTACATGGAATTTAAAAAGTAGAAACAATGTTCTTCTGTTTCTACAGAGACAAAGAGATAAAATGTTATTGTCAGTGTTTTACAGTAAGAACCGAACTGTGTGTGAATGTGTGTCACAGAGGGAGGTAGCCTGAAGGCCTCTAGTTGTGGTTAAGATGGCGACAGTGGTCAAAAGCTTCCCTTTTTCTGTCTAATTCACCGCTGCTCAAGTAAATCCACTTCAGCTACTCCTGCTGACCAGTCTATTGCAGGTCAATACTGATTTCAGTTATTTCTTTTCTGTTTCCAGTTTTAAATTAATTATAGTTAAATAATTTGACAAAAGTTTCAAATATAGCATAAAATACACAAATTTACAATATCCCCTAGTTTCAGTCAGAAACTTTATTAATATACGTCTCTTTTATTTTCAAAATTAGTGCTGAGGTTGTTTAAGCAAAGCCGATTAAGGAAAAGTTACCAGATTCTGCCTTGGGACCCTCATGGAGGTAGTGTAACAGAAAAATGAACAGGACTGACATTTTGCACGAGTGCGAGAGGAGAAGTTCATCTATGCACCATCACAGGCTTCAAAACCGCAGAATCTGGTGAATGTTTTAACCTAGAGAATAAAAAATGTGCCGCTGCATTCCAGTGGATTTCTCATATAGCCAATATTTGCTCTGCATCTAATCACTGAGGCTGTGCTCCATTTCTCTGCGTTGACCCTGGGTGTAAGAGCCATGCCACAGCCTCCAGTACCACAGAAGGGACAGATGTTCATTTTCGTAAAGAGGAGAATAATGCTCTTCTATTGTCATCTGTTGCTAAATGGCACTAAGGCAATTACCCTCATGACTGAATCCTAAATTAGATGGTCATGAGTTTGATTACTTAGACTTCTAACTTTGGTGTCTGTAGATTATAGATGTTCAGGAAAGCACCCAGAGTCTCACACGGGCTGCCCCCCCCCGGCACAGATACACCTGTAGGCCTTTCTTTCAAAGACTCCCATCTCCGTTTTCAAACATCAAAGTCGCCTTTGAGAGAGCATTTCGCACCGAGGTTGAGCCCTTTCATGTGATTTGTGGAGCATGGGCGTGGCACCATATATTAAGAGGGGGTGGTGATTCTTTTTTCCTTTTTTTTTTTTTTTTCTTTTCTAAGAGATGCACCTGGCAGGTGCATAAGCTGGAACAAACGCAAATGCATCAACATGCTTGCTGTCTTTTTGTTTACTTTGCAGAGAGACTGCAATATCATAGGAAAAATAACACAGCAAATGTCATTGTTTGGCCATTTGCATACTTTGTACAGTCTGTGTGCCAAATGCAAATAGACTCAACCCGCCAACTTGAACATGCTCACTCCCCCCCACACTATGAATCTTTCCCCCACGCCCGCCATTCTCCTGCTGGAGCTGCGAGAACACACCCAGCCGAGCAAATAAAAGCACAAAAACATGATGGTGCTCTTGTGATTTTTTTGTTTTGTTTTGTAGACTGGGGCCCTTTGGGGTGGCGAGGTGTATCACCTTCATCTTGATGCAAGCAGGTGTTGCACAGTCAGTACAGAGACTAACTGCCACCTCAGTTAATTGAAACAGAAGGTGCTGATAAAACCGTTTCAGCTTTCTGCTATGACTGTAAAAACGATTATTATTTTTTTTGCTTCTATCTCATCCAACTGAAAAACCAAAACAAAAAAACAGCAACTTGTAAAGCTATTTTTATATGACATCATACAAGTAACTGCAAATTTTAGAGCAACTTATGATAATAAGTAAATAGAACAATTAATTCTAATAAAATCATCGTTGGTATTAGCAGTAAGTCCATTGAAAATCGGTTTTTGAAAGAGATTTAGCCATGACAGCAACCATACAAAACAAAACAATGCTCAGCAGAATACACAAATAACAATAGAAGAGCGAGACGGCTTTTCAAGCAGTGGAACAGCTTCTTTACCACGCTTTACAAGTCACTAATCAAATTAGTTTTGTTTAAACAATCCAAAGATTAAAAAAAAAAAGAAAGAAACCTCTGGGGAAACGCAATCACTTTGAGGCATGCAAATAACCGAGAGAAAACAATGTGCAGATTTTTCTAATAAATATACTAGTGTTGTCCTGACATGGGAGACTTTATCTGACCTGCTAAATCCCAGAGAAACGATGGTGATTGAGAAATGTAGCATTTAAAATGGAAAACCATGATCAGCTTAAAATTTGTAGAAGGCTGTAAATAGCAGCTATAGACAGAGAAGAGGCTCCTACCTGTTTATGTACCTAAAGAATGTTATGTATATGTATAGGCATTCTTTAACTAAATAAATTAAACTTTGGATCAACCAGAATCCCATCAGAGGGAAGTTTTGAAAGCCGCCTTTGGTTTTATGTGAATATAAAACATGTTCACGTATTTTCCAATGTTTGGTATTTTCTAGACTCTGAAATTAGAGCCTTGACTCATCCTGTCAAGCTGTAAATACGATTTCTAAATATCCTCCTGCATGTTCACAATATCTCACCATTCTTTTTTATTTTTTATTTTTTTTTACCCTGAACCTCACATAAGGTGAGCTTCTCTTAAGCCTAATCGATGCAGTTTGTAAATAGATGAGTAATGATGTTGTGTTTAGGCGGCAGTGTGAGAAAAAAAGCTTTAGGAGTTAAAATAACTCACGGAATTAGCATTAAACAGGAACTCTTTTATTTATTTTTAACTTTTTTTTTCCTTTTTTTTTTCTCTCTCCTTTTTGCTTTCTGCAAGACGTCCCATGCTACTGTCATCTGCAATTATAAGCTCCGTTTCCAGTTAAAGTATAGCTAACGGTTGATAATAAAGTGTGACTGATAGAGCTGGTGTGTGTGTGTGTGTGGGTGTGTGTGTGTGTGTGTGGGGGGGTGGGGG